>NQII01020693.1:0-21307 GCA_002778355.1 Clitarchus hookeri
GTGGATCCTATATCGTGCAATAATGTCAAAACTTCAAACTTGAAGGGTTGTATGTATTCTTCCTCACCACCAGCATTGTTGCTGTTACAGTTGTGTTGTAAGTTATTTATGCTCATGTGGCAGGCTGTGCGGTGGTACGAGCTGGCATCTAGCCGGGGACATGCTGGGGCAATGTACAACTTGGGGGTGTTCTACGCCCGAGGACTGGGGGACCTCGAAGTGAGTTGGGCCAGCCAGATGCAGCACGTGCTCTAGAAAAGATGAGGCGGTCTGCGAGGTCAAAGCGTTCTGCTGATGATGTCAAAGCTCTGTACAGAGCGCTAGGTGTAGAGGTACCACGTGAGGGCGGGACTGCTCATCTGCGGTCAATGCCGGTATCTGAAGCCGTGGTTCAGGCCCTGGGCCTAGTTAGCCCGCCATCGGAAGTGCTTGACCTAGCATTTGAGGGTCGTAAGTTGCCTGCCAGGAACAGCATCTCCCCAAGTGAGATGGCTTTAGCACAAGTGGTTAGTTTCTGCAAGTCGGAGGTGTCGGACAACTTGCCGAGCTCTCTCTATGCCAGCTACGTACGAGTCTAGATTATGGTAAGATGTGCCTGGTGTAGCAATTATGATAACTATGTAGGGTTGTGCGAATATTTGGTATACCAAAACAATAATAAAAAAATTCTGAACTATTTTTGATTTCTATAATAAAACTGGTGGCTGAGAGTCTAAATAAAATGAAAATTTTTAGCTTCAATGAATATTTGAGTGCTTATCAAATAATTGTTTAGCTAAACAAAAATAAAAATTTCATTTCTGTCTAAAATAGCTACACCAAAATTAACTTGAAATGGTGGCAGGATAAATTTTATGTTCTTCAAAGATATTAATTCCGGCATTTATTTCTTCCTTATGCAATCCACTCTAGTTGCTGTATTTTTTGTATCAGCTTAAAAGAAAGTTTTTTTTAAATATTGTACTAATGTGAACGTTAATGGTACCATGCAAGTGTGATTTCATAATTAAAATTAAATTTATAATTAATTAGTCTGTTTGACAACACAGTGAAAAACTTGATAAAATGTTAACATTTTCATCAAATGTTTGATAGGGCCAATTTCTTAAGAAACTATTTTTCACTTTTGTTTCAGTTTCATAAATTTTAAAGATACATTTTTTATTTTTGTTTCAGTTTCATAAATTTCAAACATAAATTTTTTATTTTTGTTGTAAGAAACAGAAAGTTATATTTGCACAACCTTATGACTTAGTATTAATTTTTTTTTTTTTTTTCTGTGGTTTGTGTTGTCTATACAAAATATTGTTGTAAATTGTTGTTCGTATTTTTTATATTAAGTGCAGATACTAGAAACATTGTAAAGTACATGGAAAATTATTTAATTAAATATTGCTTCTTATTTTACACCTGAGATTGTGTAACAGTTGCCATGCAAAAGTTTCATGTACTCAAAATAATGTTATCATGGGAATTTCCTAGGTACGTTACAGGTAACTCAGAAATTTATAGTAATTAAGAAAGTGGTGCATCAAACATGGGAACTGGTTCACAAGTTCACAACCTTAAGAGTGTTGGACTCAAGAGGTGACGAGCTCTGTTGGATTTGACCACCTCTGTACTATTATTGTCGTTTATAGTAACTTGCTATGAGATTATGTTTTCAAAGTACACCACCGTGGAAACTGCTAAACTTGGCATATAAGATGTGGTGAAGGCAAGGCTGCATTCACTGTCAGTGTGAACTGCAGAACAACTAATATCAATACAGTGGACATCTTTATGTGTTTGTAGTGTGTGCTGTAATTTTGTCCAATAAAAGTTTAGAGAGGGAATATTTATTCTAATTGACAAGAGAGTATGTATTTAGGAAGCATATAATGTCAGTGGCTTAAAGAGTAATAATTAGAGACCTGAAAATATAGCATTTGCGATAAAACAAAAAAATAACGCAAATTTTAGCATTTTAGTGGGAATAATGCGATTTTTCCCGTTTTGCTTCAAATAAAGCCATTTTGAAAATTTACACAGACCTTTTCTTGAAACTAAACCTGTATTCGCGGAATGAGTGTTGCACAATGATCTGTTTTGTTGCTTTGCTAACTAAATATGGCAAACAAAATGCACACCGACATGCAGTGAATGTTTATATCACGTTTTGTGGTTGAAGTTAGGAATGCTCGTCACACTGTTTATCAAACGTCCGCCGTCTTCATTGCCGCAACTAGTTATTTTTGTGTGTTAAAAATTTCTAATGTCCAAGTGTCAATAATTTGTGGATCACATTTTGTAGCTTTCTTTGAACGACACACCCGTTCAATCATTTTTTTTCACGTACAGAGTTCAAAAATATTATAATCACCAAACAAAAGAGTTACTGTTAAGATAGCGGGAATTATTTCAAGGTCTCTACGACCATAGAATGCACGCGGCTAGAAAATATTTGACAGGAAGATCAAAATGTAAATTAGCGCACGAGTTAAGATGAAATTTTCATCACTGCTGTAGAAACCTCAAAATTGAGCAAACTCTAAATTTTCACATAAAAAATGAAAAATTAAGATTTTTGAGAATTTTAGCTGTTATTCACGAATTGTACCAAATCCTGTAGTATTTTCGTGAATTATTGTTTTATGTCACACAGTTGCTTCTTATGACTTATTTTGTGTTTTTTTGCATATTCATGCAGAGTTGGTCAGTAGATTTCTTCGACTTATCACCATAAACGAAAACATGTTTTACTTTCCGTAACGTGTGTTTACGGCTATAAATAACATGACTGCAAGTGATGATGCATAACTTTAGGTTAACATTCTAGTGCATGTTCCTGCAAAAGTTTATTTGCTCACTAGGAAACCCGGCGTTGTAGTGTTCACGTCTACCAAGCACCACGTTATCAATGGAATTTGCGCCAACTAGCTCGCTGAGTTTGTTTACACATAGCATCTTCACATTTTATCCAACAATAATTTATTTTTTACATAGCGGCAGGGCGGTCAAAATTTATGCATTTATTTATGTAGAATAAATTTGTAAATTGAATTAGCACATATTTTAATCTTGTATTCTTCCAGCTAACTGTATTTTTTAGCATACATATTCTCTGTAAACATGTGCAGTAAAAAATGACACGTTTTGAACAAACAAAAGTTTTGTATGAGGGCTTAGCAAAAAATCTGTTGTTGAAAGTTCAGATAGTTAAAAACATAAAGGTAGATTTCTCTAAATTTTTTTTTTCTGTCCATACAAGGCACTTTTATTATTTTTTTTTAAACAGTGCTTTTATAATTGTGTATAAATTGTTTACATTAGTCTCTTCATGAAACAGTATGCCCTTGCCAGTGCATTGTGACCGTTGTTCCAGGTGTCTGGCAGAATACAAAATCTCATGTAAGAAAATTTTAAGGTTTTCAATGTTGTCTGTTGACAGAGGAAACGTGACTTTATTTTCTCTGGGAGTTAGGTATTTTTGCAAGGAAATAATAGTTAAAAAAAACACTGCTTTTCAATAGGAATAACGCTGCCAATTTCAGGTTTTTACAAATAAAGTGATATTTCTCAAATTATGTATGTCTTTATAAAGAGGACATGAAAAATGGAGCAATTCTCATGCAGAAACCTGCATTTTTGTAGCAAGAAAATAACAGCTTTTTTTTGACAAAAATAACACATTTTTCGAAAAAATAATGCACATTTTTGGGGAAAATAACACCTACTTTTTCAGGTCTGTAATCATAGTCCATCTTTAATNTACTTTTTTAGGTGTCTAGTAATAATCACTGTATAACTGCACAGACATGTCCTGTAGCGTTAATATTTGCTAGGAAAGCATAAGAGTTGATCAGCTCAGACAACCTGTGTCCTGTGATGTAATTAAAGAAGACGTTTGGCCTCCTTATGGTGCTTCCCCAGGTATAGTTGAAAATAGCGTTTATATGTTTTCCTACTATTTGTGTGCTTATTTAAAATGTTATATTCAAAAGGAAGTTGTATGTGAGGAATCTTTTTATATGTACAAGTGTAATAATAAAGTGCTTCTGTGCCTTTGGCAGTTCAAACTCCACGAGTTCACATCTCTGCAATCTTGAGTGTATTGTAATAATTAAAGTTAATTATTACATGTGAGCTGAAAAAATCATGATAGGACAAAAAATAATTTGTCATGAAAACAAAGACTGGATAAGTGCTAATAGAGCAAGAATTCTGAAACCACTCTGTGACAGCTGTAAACCAGACATGTGCATAAATTTAAAACAGCATATGCCAGTTATAAAAATTGAGTACAAAATTTTTTCCTGCTAAACTGAGGCATGCCGTAGCATCACTTTTTTAATAAGGGAGTGTAATTTTTAGTAGCAGTGCATAATTATTAAGATATTTCCCTGAATCTTGTGTAACTGTTTTGTTTTTATTAACAGTTATCAGTTAGAATTTATCAGCAGTGTCTAACAGGTGGTAAAAAACTATTCTTACTTGCTTTATGTTTCTGTGCCAGTACGTCTTTCTCTCCATGAAATTACCATTTGTAGATAGTTACTCATGTTTTCCTGCGCTACATTCTCCTCCTTTGAAGAGGGTGGTGTTAAGTGTAGGAACATCATGGACAGTAAAGCCAATTTTGGTCCCCAGGCACAACTCCTGCCTCATAGTGTTTAAACTTTATTTTAGGATGTACAAAACAGGTATATATAATAATTTTATAAATTATACTGCTATGATCTATGAGGGGGGTTGCTTGCAGAATGTGTTTGCTCCGTTGGTTTTTAATATTCTTCTGGAGTTTCACATTACTTCTTAGTATTTATACTGGTTGTTAGATTTCAAAGTGATTTAATGCTGGCATTTTTTGAAAATGTTTTATAAGAACTTTGGTGACGTATGCGGAAAAACTGTTACTGTGGCCAAATAGAAAACAATTATTATTCTGAGGCAGTTTGAAAACTGTTTTTTTTTGTACAGTTATTTTTGTAATGGCCTCTGTTTTTCCACAGGATATTTTTCCACAGTTATATTACTTTACTTTGTTCCTGTATTCTCTCGACTCTGCTGTTTCAGACCCAGGAAGATTGAAGTGTCAATTAGGGAATGTTACATGCTTGGCCTAGTGGGTATTTATTGAAGTTGGGAAATTCATTTGAATAAATATAAAGTTTGTGTGTTAGTTTCAAATATTTTATGTATGAAGTATGTAAACTGGTGTTTTTAGGTAGCATGTTAGTGTAGCAATTTGGGTAAATGTTAAATTGTTTTTTGTATTTCTCTAGATTGTTTCCTTTATACAGGAAAACCAGATTATTGCCTCAGTTTTAATGTAGGTTTTGTTATTTCTTGTTAATTTTGTAGTTGTTAGTTTAGAATACTTGTTACTGTTATTATTAAAATATTTGCAATAGGTTTCACTTCTTTGATTAATGGCTTAAGGCTAATTCAATTTTTTTTTTTGCAAGGATGCAGGTAGTAGCATTACATGTAAGTGTGGTATGTAGTTGTTAGTTAATTTTATGAAGGGAAAGATCGTTATTCACAAATGGAACTGACCTTAAGTCTTTTTTACATAAAAAATTATTGTATCGGAATTTAAAATGTTTAAATGAATGTGTAGTGTGTATGTTTTTCGAAGTAGTGAATTCCTGCATATTTTCATGTAAATTCTAAACCTTACTGTAGGCTGTTCAAGCAGAGCAGAATTATAGGTGTTAATGTAGTTGCTTTCTTTTTATGTGGAGATGATATTGTGAACTAATGAAGTGTCCCCTAAAACATAGACAGAGATTGTTGCCAGTGTAGATACAAGTGTGTTAGTGAGAGAGGCTGCAGTCTCTAGCCAGAGCTGTGTGTTTGGTCAGTCACAAGTCAGCGACTAAAGGTTGTGCTTGTGCCGGGAGGCAAGAGTCTTGTTTCTTTGCCACCGTGCTCCTGCATCACTGTAGCTCCAGTTGTGTGTGTTCAAGTTGCGAGGTACACCACCTTCCTTCTGTAGAGATGTGGCAACATTGCAAGCATTGTGCCTGGTCTTTTCTATTCTGTTGTGCGATTTTATGTATGTAAATAGGACAGTTTGTTGTACATCTTAGAACTAGTAGGTAGGTTGTATGTTCTGTATCCCCACATTAAGAACATAGGTCTGACTAAGCAGTAAACCACTTTTAGATACAACACTCTAATATGTAAGAAATGTCAGTAATGTGTGTGTGATCTGAGTTAAAAGTACTGTTTCCCAAGATCACACACACTGGTGTGCAACAGCTAGTATTTGTTTGACCTCGATGGACCGAAGTGGAGAACATTGCAAGAGACTTACCAAATAAGAGTATGTGTTTTGTTGCAAATAAAATTTCCGAGAACTTGTGTCTTCCCAATTATAATACGCATAATGGGTGAAGATGGTAATTTTGGTTGTACATGAATTGTGCATTGAAGTTGGAAGTTAAAGTTGGAAGTTACAGATGTGGTCATAGTGTGTTTGTTATGCAGTTTGGTTATATATTTCCAAAAATTTGTATCCCTATAACACTGCTCACAAAAGTATTTTTAACCATAATTTTCTCTCGTATGATTAAACCTTGAATGTTACCAAAATATGTGTGGTACATTAAATAATACACTAAGTATTTTGGCAACTTTTATGACTTTGTAGTATCAATGTGTAGTTTATTCAAGTTTGTCACAGTGTGTGTAAGTACGTAGATTAGACATCACACCTGTGCCCATGTGTCTTTTGGGGATGTTTACAATAAAGCTTTTTACCCTGATGTAGACAATGGCTATTGATAGTGGACTGTCTGTGAGTTGCTGTATCTATGTGGGTCAGGTGGAAGTTTTTTATAACTTATTGGCATGTGCCAGTAGACTGGTTTAAGAACATTTTTGTTATCTTATTGTGCGATCATTCTTGTTGGATGTTTATCATTGAAAAAGTACATCACATAAAAATAACATCTATGCAAAATGAATCCCTACAAGCTTACCTGCCTTTGTCATAATTGTTTTTTTTTTTTTTAATAATTAACTGAAATACAACGAAGTGTTGGCAGTAATTGATAGCTTGTACTGCCTGTATTTTCAGTGCTATTACTGAATTTGCATATTTAATTTTGGAAAAGTCTAAATAGTAACGTTTGCAAGTACGGACACGAAGAGTTTATCTTGTAATATACATTAATATGTTGAAATACACAGTACAGTGTTTACCATGTAAATTACAGTATTGTAATATGGTTTAGTAGTNATATACATTAATATGTTGAAATACACAGTACAGTGTTTACCATGTAAATTACAGTATTGTAATATGGTTTAGTAGTTCAGTACAGAAGTAAGTACATGCATGCAAGCGACAGTCTTTATACAAAACTAGTAAATTATGAGAGTACAGTGGAATCCTGTTATAACAATCCTTTCTTATAACATTTCCATGCTTAATAAGCTGCCTTCACTTGTCCACAAAGGTTTTTCAATATGAAATTACTTTTGTATAAAATTTTTCTTTGTATGAAGTTAACATTTCATGGGGCCCTTGAGAAATGTTAGCTAAAACATGGTTCTACTGTATTTTAAAATTGGTTCCTNTGAAGTTAACATTTCATGGGGCCCTTGAGAAATGTTAGCTAAAACATGGTTCTACTGTATTTTAAAATTGGTTCCTACACAGCTCAACTATTTTAAGGCTTGTTTCTGGTTTTGATAAAAACCTAGAAAAATTTTTTGTTGTCCATTTAGTTTTCAGGAGAGTGAGCATAAGTTGTTTGGTGCGCATGTCCTCAACCCNTTGTTTCTGGTTTTGATAAAAACCTAGAAAAATTTTTTGTTGTCCATTCAGTTTTCAGGAGAGTGAGCATAAGTTGTTTGGTGCGCATGTCCTCAACCCAATGTGTGTGGTGTGCTCATTCGCAGTGATGTAGTGCATTTGCCATGATGTGTCTTGTTTGCAAGAGCTGTGAGAAAATAGAAAAGTGGGTTATCTCTTGTACCTCCCTTGCAGGCTGCACTATGGCTTCTCAAGCTCATCTGCTGCCGGTCAGCACAGAGGAAAGTTTTGAAATATGTGAATAATCACAGTTTTGATTAACAAAGTGTACACCATTTTGTTAGTTTTACGGTTAAGAGTACCAGAACTTGAGGGAAGGCAAGGGTATGATAGACAAAGGTGCACTGTGTGTATCCATTACCACTACTCCCATAGTTAACTCCACTGTAATGTCGGTCTCTTTGCATGCAGGAATGAAACGTGCAAAAGCAGAACATGTTTCTCTCTGTCCTTTATTCAAAATTATAGCTTGCTTTTGTTTCCGTATACATAGCTTAATTTTGTAACATCAGACTTGATTACAGTCAAAGACCATTGATGGAAGGAGCATTGTGTTTGGGTCTCTCGTGAGTTATCTTCAACAAAGACCATCTATAGCTTTTTTTTCTTAGGCATAGACAGTTTTAATTTAAATAATTTTCCACTAATTAGCATTTTCCCAGTTTCACTGGTTTTCATCCACACAGTTTGTACAGAAAAAGTGTAGTGTTAATTATTTTAGTTGTTTTAATGAATTAGTTTGAATTGTTCCATCCCTAGCCATTGTTCTTTATCACTGTGTCCTGATGTGTGTAGTTCATTAAATAAAAAAGTATGTGTTTAGGTGCCATAATAAGTAAATTTGTATTTTCAAGCATGAATTTATAAGGCTGTGTACTTAATAAAAAAAAGTTAAATAAATTTTTTAAAAAAGGTAAATGTATTTTTATAAATGCCAACAGTTTACAAAGATAACGGAATGAATATGAAAAGTTTTTATGCCTTTTCAGCATTCAAGCTGTTGTATTCCAAAAGTATAAGATCAAGTAATTATAGCAAGGCGATTCCATTATCGCGGGTGCAACATTTAGACAAATTTATAGTTTCTTACTATTAAAATAAAAAACATTTTTAATGAAATTATTTTTTTGAAAGGCTACATTTTAACCTGTTCTCTTTTGATTTGTTTATAAGAATTTAAATGAAGTATATAAATAGTCAGGAGGGAGGTTTAAAGCGCTATTGCATGTGCAACAAAATTGGCTCACCTTTCCAGATTATAGTACAAAAACACAAACGTCTGTTAATTGTGAAACATTTATTGTATTATGCCTTCATATTATGAAAGACGATAAATCTATTGACCAAAGTTATAAAAGAAAAATATAGAAAACAAAAATAAACAATGAATTATGTATTCACTTTTGAAGCAATCGTAGGTGCAACACGTCTTACTTAAGTGAATATAAACGTCATTATAAGCATAATATGAACAAAATAAGAGATCAAACAATGTATATTACTAATTAGTACACTTCTTTGTCATTTAAGTTGATTATTTCTTTTCAAATACGTTAATATTTGCCAAAAATTCTATTCATATATTATTGCCAACAATCTTTTTCTCTGGCGCTTCCAATTTTGCGATAGTGTCTTCAAATTGAACGTCGGCTATGTCACTCAAGATTTAAATGAAACTTTTACCATCAATTGTCTTCAGAAATTGTACTCTAACTTCTCCATCTTCATCTACATCGCTCTGGCACACCCCCACACAGCGATATTGTGTAACATTTTTGCCGGACTTGCAGAGCAGCTGTACGAGCACGTACAAACCAGCGCAAATATCTTTTGATGAACCCGCAGTTAAAGCACCATTTTCAGCGCATGCTTCTACTGGTAACTTCCAAGGTTCAAGAGATGTTGTCGAAGATTCATCATATAAAGATTCATCATCAGTTGCTGTAAACATCGGAAACGCACAATTTTGTTCTACATGGTATGAAGGATTTTCTCTGATCCGATACATCAGGAGTTTCTCTGATCCGATACATCAGGAGTTTCTTTGTGTACCAAACGTGAAATAGGTTCCAAATCATCGTCCCAATCACTTTCTGTTTCGGTGGCAATTTTCAAAACCAACGTGCTCTTGAGATGAGACTGAGAGGTTCGCGCCACAGAAATGCTGTTGCCCTCTTTAGATTGGAAGAAATGTTTTGATTGAATGCCTGGTATATTTTTCAGCCCTTCCCATTTATTATCTAACATGGCCTCCCCCTCGCCAACGTGTTCTTTTGATACGAACATAAAGAAAATGTTTGTAGAGAGACTGCGTGCCAGGTCATAGAATTCTTGGGCACTGTTAACGATAGCTCTCCGGGACTTAACAGCGACCCACACTGATCTTTTGACACTTCCCCCGATTCCATAGACGGCAGTTTGCCATGTGAGGCAGCAAAAAAGTTCCATTCGGGGCGAGTGAATCAGTGTTCTGTTTTGAGTGCATTAATGCTTGCTATTACATACCTATTCTTGAATTGAGCCGTGCAATTTATTGCTGAAGACGTATATAGATGTAATATTATCATTGATCAACTTAATGTATTGAAAAATTTTCTGCAAAAAGAGATGCACAGTGTATTTACTGTGGCTTAATGCATCACTTACTATAATCACTGAAAAGAGTTTGTCGGTAGTCCAAATATAGCGGGTGACTTGCCCATGAGACCAATGTGCTGATTGTATTTCGTCTTGACTGATCAGCCCATAGTTCTCAGCAAAGTCTATTTGTACAATAGCTTTCTCGCTTGTCAGGCCTTGTTTTGCATTTTGAAAGTACTCCGACTGAACATTTTTAACAAAAAAATGCAGCTTGAATTTAGCAGTGCTGTCACGTAGTTCATCTAGCGCTTCATCAAAAGGTTTGCAAACTACGATCAGTTTTGGCCTCTGATGCTGAAAAATCCAGACCTTCCAATTAACACTGGAATTTGAATCTAGGGTAATATCCCAAATGTTTGAATCTTTGCATACATCGCAGCTGTTGGACATGCAATTTTCATTATTAACACTACACGATGCCTGGTTCAGCATCTCTCGGTGCGTTTACGGAAAGTCTGTTGCATGTTTCGAAATAGCGAGAAGAAGATTAATGTAGTTTGAGTGTGTTGTACGTACGCAAACATTATGAGGAGTATCATTGATAGGCAGAACGTGAGCAGGTCTCTTTTTATAAAAAAAATGTCTTACCAACAGATGTTTCGGGGTAAATTGTTTTAAAGAGTTCGAAGGCTTGACGGATGCTCATAATCATTGTTCTCTTCTGCATTCTCAACTTCGTTCCCGTTTTTGACTTGATCGATCGCACATCTTTCATCCCAGGCATTTGTCTACTAATATCGTCCCTGTCATAGAAATCACAAATCTGTTTTTTGACTTGATCCGTAAGTTTCCGAGGCATTGCTTTAGCGGAGTAATTTTTGTCAGATACAGCAACTTGGAATTCAGCAGCTATTTTTTTTACAACTTCAACTGCTTTAGTGGGACTAGCAGGCAGATTATGCTTCACTTTTGTCATTGCCTTTCTCAGTGTGCTAGGACTGCTGTATCTAGCGCTTGTTCTTTGTATTTGTTCTTCTTTACGACTTTTTCTAGTCGCCTGCATTCTTTCTCTTGATCTGATTCTGGCCAGTATTTTCAAATCTTCATCTGCCTCCATTTTCCTTTTCATTACTTCTCTCTATTTTGAATCACGAGCCCTTTCTTAACGAAGATGGTCTGCTTGAAGTTCAGCATTTTCTTTCAGTTTTCTCCTAGATTTCTGTGAAGCAGTCTCTTTCCGTTGTTGTTCTGTCATTTTCGCCAATCTTCCTATAAAAAATAGTTAAATATTAACATAAATACCTATTAAATATAAGTCACTAATTATACACTGTATAATATTAGTATCCAACGCTTAATAAATCAATAAAATCACCATAATGTTAGGAGTAAAAAATGTTGCACCCGCGATCCTAATATCGCAATCGTGGGTGCAACCAATTTGAGTAAACGTTTATTTCAATTCAATTTACAACAAACTCTTAATTACCATTAATTTAGTTTTCCTTTGATTTATTCTTACTTTTACAAAGTTTCAAAACGTTAGCACTTTATTTCGGTGAGAAAACCAAACTTTAATATCTTTTCTATTGCGGGTGCAACAAGCTAACAATAGTTTCTTGTAGTCAATAATGCTTAAAAAGGAATACCAAGTACTTTGATGTTTTTGCATGAACGAATAAACGAATGTTGTCACTACAAGATTAACCAGTAAAATATAACCTCAAACTGTCTGTAACAGCTGTTTCGTGCAAGTGTTGCAAGGTACCGATTTTCAGTTTGTACCAAACATTCAAATGTAAATGTTTCTAAGCGCAACAAAAATTTAAATATGAACTTAGGTCCAAAAAAAGTAATTTTATTATTAAATTTAGATTTTCTGTGTATTGGCATCAAAAAAAGTAACAAATACTGTGATTTAGAAATTGATGTCAAGAATCGTCTACAGCGGAATCGCCCAGCAGTGGCATCAAACTGTATGATTGTTTATAAAATCCTGATTTGTCCGATGTATTTTTCACTACATTGTTTATAATCCATAAAGATTCTTTTAATGTTACACAAAATTGTCTTAGTAAAATGTTTTCTGAATATTTTTAAATGAGTTTCCTCTTAATATTTCAGTGTGGTACAGTGTTTATGAATTAATAATTGTTGGTATTGTTGTGCAGGTAACCATTGCATTGAACATAAGTAAATGTAATCTCTGTGAAATACAGGTAGATTAACTAGAAACCACTTCTATGAGTGAACTTTGTGGGGATTTTTTGAAACAGCATCTGTTGTCAGGGTTTGCTCACACTGTAAAATCACATAGTAATTGAAAATAGAGCTGTGCCAATTTGAATCGGCTTCTGCCAAAATTTTTAATGTGGACCGAATCAGCACTTCTGCTGCATGTAATTTTCCGCCGATTTGACAAATATAAAATGTTGCTGGGTGGTTTTGATTTTTTTCTCAGTATATATAATTGATAAGTCTTGCCTTTGTGAACATTATAAGTTTTCTGGTGTTAGGGGACTATTTACACTGCTGCATCCATCAACAAAAGGAAATGAGGGGGAGGGGGGATAGTCTCTTCATGGTTGCATGAGCACTTTTTTAGGTTTTGCTTTAATAGTTCCTTTCTGCTTATTTGTATCTTTTTGCCAATTCTTAATATAAGAAAATTGCTATTTTACAATTAAAGTGTATATATTTCATAGCTCTCAAAAATTAATTTCTTGAGTCCATAATAAAATATAATTTTTTGGTTATTATGTAACTTTTTCTTTTTCTTAACATAGTTGACTATGACACATGATGTCGGATGACTTACGGCGACGTCACGGTTGAGCAAGGTTTTAGTGTGTATCAGACACGGGCAATATGACTGGGCTGACTTTACTGGCTGCTAACCGGACCCCGGCCGGTATATAAGCTGGGACGCGTGACTTGACGGCACGGCACTGTCTGATGTGGGCTTGACTGTCCTCCGCAACACTGGTTTACACACACAGCCACTTATTTACCTGGAGTGGGCGTAGTCCGGGGTAGCCCCTGACCCCGCAGCTGTTGCTACTGGTGTCGACTGGAACTCTTGCCCAATCCTTGGGCAGAGATGGAGCTGTGGCTGGCGGTAACCCACGGAGGACTGCTGGTAATGCTGGGCTGGAACCACGGGTTTGATGTACCCAGTGGTACTTGGAGTCCGTGGCGTAAGTCGGCGATGACGTGATGTGGCTTGCCGGCGGTCTTTTAGGGTGGCTGAAATATGGAGTGTGCAGAGACTGGAAGGTGAGGCCTCTCCAGGTGTCATGTGGCAAGCTCGTTCCCGGTAGGGTTTGACTGCAGAGGGTAGTTGTGTGTGTGTGTGTGTCTATATATATATATACGTATGTATATATATGTGTGTGTGTGTGTGTTTATATGTGTGTATATATATATCTCTCTCTCTCTGTGTGTATGTGTGTGCATATGTATGTATGCATGCATGTGTGTATATCGGTACGCGTCATGCATCAGCTATTTAAGTTTATCAACTACTGAAGGGTGCTCTTTTCTGTGACATTGCACCCACCTACACAGCAAACCAGATGTTGATGTCTGGATGGTAATTAAATCTGCATGCATCAGTTTTGTTTGTTTTGGCCCCTTAAAATATTCAAGTTTTTACTTACTCAAAAAAATTTGAATATATACATATGATTTAAGTGATGAAATGCTTTCCTACTGGTTATTAAGATTATAAAATTCCTCTACGTATGTAAATTTGTTACATCAGTTTTGTATATTATATCAAGACAAGTGCACATTCAATGGTCCCTCTCTGTAGTGAACACAGGAAGTGTTTCCTTCAGATTTATTATAAGCAGGTTCTACTAAGAGTATGTAGTAACTTTTTCATGATTAAAATTAATTCTGTGATGGGCATCAATTAAAAATTTTCCTGATCATAAAAAATTTTTTTTATACCAACCCAATTGTGTAGCCACTCCCCCAAGCACAAACCATCAATTAGCTTACATTTTGTTTTTTTTTTAAGAATTAGGTATAACAGTACATATTTTTCAAGTAACATTAATCCTGTCCATTGCAGAACCAAGGTATGTATAAAAACAATCCACCATTATTGTTTCAAACCTATCACTTGACTGTCAACAGCAACAAAATATGTAAGCAACCTTGCACTCACGTACTGTTTTCTGTGTTGTGACGGGTTGTCACATTTCCATCGTGTTACATGAAAAAGTTACTCAATTGTCACGAGAGTGTTCTGAAATTACCATACCTGGTAATGCCAGAGAAATGGGGTACCTCGTTGGAGCAGCGGGTGTCGCGTCCCAACTATACGAGTGAAGGTGGAGAGGTGCGGTGATCGTCCCCCCCCCTCCTCATACCCCTCCAACTCCCGCTCCAACAGGCGACCTTCGGCCATGTGAAGCAAGTGCTTTGAGAACCCAGGATTTTTGTATATGTAGTAGGAAATGAGGAAAGGAAAATTGATGTAATTTAACATATGTAACATCAGAGATAATTGAAGGTTTTTCAAGATTTATACGAGTGTTTGTGATGACCCTGTTGGTCATACATAAATTTTGTAGCATAAAAGAACCACATAAAAATATAAAATGTTTTTGTGAGTGGTTTTTTGGGGTTTTTCTTTCATGCACCACAAAATTAAAAAGGTTAAGTATTTGAAAAAACAAATACTGAAGGACGTATCGCTTGTTTCATGCCTTGAGGCTATCCGTTGCAGTGTTCGCTAACAAGTATTTTAATGAACATTGACAATTTTTTTTTCTTCGCTTGAACGCATGTGGTTTGTGGCATTACTTTATAGGCATGTGCGAAGGTCGTTTTTCAAATGCGAAGCGAAATCGAAGCGAAGTTTGTATCATGCGAATTAATTTCAAAGAAAAATCGAAGTTGGAAGGATTAAAAAATATATATATTAATTTATAGTAGGCTACAGTTTTCAAGTTTATTCAACTCATTTGTACTGTTACTTCCAAAAAATGTATGCCTACTAGACAATGAGCAATGGAATAAAACACACCCTAATCTTGTACTGCTGAAAAACTGAAATAACAAAATCTGCAAGAAAGTATTCATTATACCTTTAGATACCTACAAACTTTATAAAAACTACCATACTCCATATATCCAGTCCCATTTGGCACCACCACCGCACAGTGATATCAGCGGGTGGCTATCAACATTTGGTCTCTTCCCTTTCCTCCTCTATGGATCCTTGTCAATGTCAGGCTAGATTGTAAACTTGCTGGATGGTGGTGGCATTAGGGCCTCAGAGCAAGAGAGTTGAGCCACTTTCACTGCTTACAAGGAAGGTGTGCAGTTTGTTGTTCTGAAGACAGGAAACACTGCTTATCACAAGCTCGACAGAGGATTGAAAACAGAACAGCAGTGGGCATTCATTCTATGTCTCTTCACACACACACAAAAATAAAATTGATGTTTCCTTACGACTTCCTTTCTCTCCTTACATCCCATGCGAGTTGTAAAAAAACGTACTAGGTGGCTACCTTTTACTTACCAACAGTTTGTTGGTGCCACTATGTCATTTTGTGGGATCTCCATGTACGAAAGTGTCTCTCGTGATGCAAATTCGGTTGGAGATTTGAAGCCGCCAACTGTTACTTTTTGATCTAATGTGTTAATTTGTGACTTTGTGCTACATAAAACATTATGCCATATATTTGTCATAGTCATTTCGTTTTCATGTCAATGAGTTTTGAAAGTAGTTTCTGCATACATGTAAGTTTACACAAAATTTGCAGTAGTTTGGAGCAATTGACTTGTGCAATTTTGTGTTGGCAACACCACTGTGGGTACAAAAAAGATGAGAGTAATGCACTTAGTATGTTACATTATAAAAGGTAGATAGAATGCACAAGTACTCTCATGGGCGGTACTCTTGGATACATACACAAACAAAAGTCGGACATACATTTTCCACACGGATGCATGGCCGCCGCGCAACGTTTCACTAGCTAGGCCAGTTTCATCAGGCGGTGAGCGGTGATTGGCAAACAGTGAACCTAGCAGCCCGGAGGCAAACTAAGATGAAGTGGGAAATTTGAAATGTGGCAGAGGGGTTATCTTATGTTTAAGCCAGGTGTTTGTTGGGATTTGGTGATTTATTGGTGGGCCACTTCCCACTGAGATTTTCTGTTTCACAGTTGTAGCTGCCCTTGATAGGTTAAGTCTGATTGGTGAGAGTGCTGTTGGAGGAGGAAAACTGGTGTATAGTACAAGAGCTACAACGTATTACAAGGATGAGACCCTCTGGGGGTGGTGATATTACTGACTGTGAAATTGGGTGGCAATTTGAGGTGCACCAGTTTGTTTTGAAGGCTTGGGAGTTGTTTGAAGACTAATCTGGATGGTTTGGAGAACAAGTTTTGAGTGAGTTGTGGTGAGGCCAGAATTGTGTCCACAGTTGAGAATGGTTCTGAATTTGCCCATTCCCTTGTGGTAGGGGACAACCAGAAGGATATTAGTTACTGCTCTTGGTTTGAGGATCTGTGGTTGAAGTGCCATGTTGAATTTGGAGGGATTTTGGGTAACCTCTATCAAGGAATGCTTAAGCTGTTGTCATTTTAGGTGGAGCAAATGCATTTAGCTCTGGTGGCAAGATTGTACAGCAGAGATTTCTTGGAATCAAATGGTTGGTAACTGTTAAAATGTAGGCGTTGAAGGTGGTTGGTGGGTGTAATGTGAACAGCTGTTCAATTTTGCAATTGTGAAGGGCTAGTTCCACATTCAGAAATATGGTGTGTGATTTAGAGTAGGTCCAGTAAACTTAACCAGGCTATGCGAGTTAAGGTTTTGAGGAAGTGGAGATGAAATTATTGAAATTGCCCTCAGTCGAATCCCAGATCATGAAGATATCATCTATAAAAAACATCCAGCACAGTGGCCGAGTTGGCTGGTCACTCAAAGTTTTGTTCCAGTTTACCCATGAATAGATTGGCATCCGCGTGGAAAATGTGTTTGTCTGTCTCTTTTTGTGTGTTTCTATGCACGAGTACCGCCCTGTGATTACTTGCGCATTCTGTCTACCTTATATAATGTAATCAGTAGCCTAGTGGCCTATACCCGCCATATCTCGTACTTGGTATGTTGTGACACCTCCGAGTCTTGGAATAGGAAATACAAAAACAGGAGGCTATTTGAAATTGGGACTGTTTTTTTTTTAAATGTTATGTACTCACATTTTAGTCTGCATTAACCAGTATTGATTTGACTAGAACAAGTGTCTGATGGCAGGTATTTGCCACAAATGCGCAGCTCATGTGTCAACTGACTGATGGTGTTTGGAGCCTGCTGTTTTACCATCAGCAGCATGTGGAAGCAACCTAATTGTGACATTACTATAATTGCCTCATTTTCTAAATTAAGTCTGAATCGCAGTGAAATTTGTTTTATAAAAATGAAAAAATCTAGGTGGAGTGTTGTCAACTTTAACTTCTGTAAACACGTGTAGTATTTGTGAAATACGTGTTTCCGTGTTTGTTGATGTGATAAAAATGTGTAAAAGTGCTTTTAGGGCATACACCAATTCCTAAACAGATTATGCATTAAATTAATCGAAAAGAATGGGGAGAAGGGAAATGTGCAGGGACTGCAAATTATTGTAACTAACACTGTTAAAATTTGTAATTTTAATTCCTTTCCCCCACCCCTGTATTTTTTTAAATGACATCTTCTAAGGTACGGAATAAAATTGCTTACGTAGGATATAAAATTTAATATGTTTGTAGTAAAAGTTAGTTAGGAATTGACATCATTATAATAATTTTATTTTTATTGGGGTTGTAGCAGTATTGGTACATGAATACTGTAATTTTTTTACTCAAATATTTAGTTAGCAAGTTATTAAAAATTAAATTTTTTCCCAATAAGAAAAAAAATGTGTTCACGACACAGTTTTGGGGGGAAAAAAACTATTACCTTCTGCAAATGCAGTGTTTTTGTGCAACGAAGAGACAAAATTGGAGATGGTCGTTTGTTAGTCTTCCTGTATGCGGTTTATCCACATTTTTGTAGATATCAGTATCCACCATGTACATAATTGTCTACTTTGCTTACATTAGCATGGGCAAATACCTCATTTCAGACATCTGTTTTGACATACAGCTCTAGGTGAGCATCACTGCCTGCTGTGTACATGTTGGAGATGTATGATGTACAGGTATTGGTGGTCATTTTAAATCATTTGATTTGGAATATGTAAAAAGCTCTTTTGAAACAGTTAGTTATTGAAATAAAGAAACAAGTTTAAAAAGTTTATTTAAACAAATTTACTTTGGTTACACAATGTTTACAAAGATTTTCATTTTTAGCACCATCTACGAGATAAACGTAGTCATGTTTCGAGTGGCTTACTAATAACTTCAAGTGTGGCATGAGAAAATGTCCCATCTGATCACAATATAAGTACATTGTGCCTAAAACATCTCTTGTACACCAAACTAATGTAATTACTGATATGATGAATTCTCTTCATACAAGAAGTAATTACAGTGGCTTCAAACTTAAATTTTAACATTTTGCTAAAAATACTGAAATTATGTGATTTTCATTTTCCTTTTTTTTTTTCCTTTTAAACCACTTTAAAATAATCATTCTTTTAAATAAAGTACTTAATTGGAATGACATAACACCTTGAATTACTGGAATTCTTTTCCATTTTCTTTTTTTCAAAAGGTATCTACGGCAATACCTTTTATAATGTGTTTCCTATAGTTTTGATTGTCCTAGTAGTAGACACCACTCCATAGAGGATAAAGAGACGAGTTGTTGAACAAAAAATGCTCCACGCTGCTGGAGTTAGCCTTCAGAGAGGCGTTCTGGCAGCAACACCTTGTTGATGACATGGATCACCCCATTGGTGTTGAGGAGGTCACACTTAGTCATCACCGCATCATTTACCTGCAACAGAGAAGTGTCTTATGTTTATGCAGTGTGTCTGGCAAACCTCANCACTTAGTCATCACCGCATCATTTACCTGCAACAGAGAAGTGTCTTATGTTTATGCAGTGTGTCTGGCAAACCTCAAACCCACCAACCAGTTTTTTTTTTGAGGTGTAACTATCGCTAAAGGCTGTTCACGGTAAACTCAGCATTTTTAAAAGCCTTGCATAAGATCTACTTGTATGCACATTGTGTATCCTTCCACCACATGTAAAATCATTGCCGACATGGGTCCGATCACTTTATTCATGCATCAGTCAAGTGAAACGAAGGAAATTATTAGAAAAGTAAGTATTCTACAAATTTGAAAATATATAAAAGGGCAGGAATTCAAGTACTCGCAGTGTAGTACTTTTAGACAGGCGCACACAAAGGAAGGCAACTTGCTGCCTGATGAAGCTGGCGTAGCCAGCAAAATGCCGCGATTGCGTGAAAATGTATTGTCCTGTGTGTGTCCGTTAAGTACTACACTGTGAGTACTTGAATTCCTGTCCTTTTATATATATTTTTCGTAGCTTAGCGGNTTAGAAAAGTAAGTATTCTACAAATTTGAAAATATATAAAAGGGCAGGAATTCAAGTACTCGCAGTGTAGTACTTGCAGACAGGCGCACACAAAGGAAGGCAACTTGCTGCCTGATGAAGCTGGCGTAGCCAGCAAAATGCCGCGATTGCGTGAAAATGTATTGTCCTGTGTGTGTCCGTTAAGTACTACACTGTGAGTACTTGAATTCCTGTCCTTTTATATATATTTTTCGTAGCTTAGCGGCTTACTTGCAACCTTAATTAACATTTCACAAATTTGCTAATTCTTACACTTATATGCATTTAAAAATGGAAAGCAAATAATTTATTTTATTCAAAAATGTACGTAAACTCTTATATTTCAACATTTCTATCTGTTGCCACCAACTTTACAGGGCGCACGCCACTCAGTGTGGCCTTTGAAATGTATGTAGGTACACTTCTAGACACCTACCTGCACGAATTTCTTCTCTAAATGGTTTAATAGTTCTGGTGTTGAATGGCATTTTTCTCACGCCTTTTTCGCATTAGAAAGGGTTACCGCTTTTGTCGGCGTCATTAAAGAAGCTGCTAGCCAGTCGAGCATAAAGCAATTAAGCACCGCTTCACAAGTCTGCTTTGCATTCCACAAACGCCCCAACATACATTCGTTAATTATTCATTACAAATTAAAACTCTCACACACACAAATATATATATATATATATATAAACACGAGGGCTGATTCAGAAGTCATGGCAACTATTGTTCATCTCCCGAAAATGACCCAGCACAGGAAATGTACTATGTACAGTTGAAAGTGTACGACGTGTTCGTTGTAAAAGTGACACTACCTGGGGTATGAATGTAAGAATGTCCTGCAAGGAACAAACACAAACATGGCTGCTTGAAATCACAGTTTAATTGATATATTCTCCTTCAAACTGTATGCATTCATGTGAACGGGTACGTATTGGACGTGTACAAGCTGTTTTAAATCCTTCAAAGTAGTCTCTGAGGTTGTCCACGGTTCGTAGCCAGCGATGAGGTGGACGGGAAATACCATCGGCTGCATGAGATCCGTCAATATGCGCCACCTCTCGTCGAAATGCTGTGACGATGTCTGCCTCATCGCTGGCAACGAACCGTGGATAACCATGGAGTATGTTAAACAGCTTGCACACGTCCAATACGCACCCGTTCACATGAGTGCATACAGTTTGTAGGAGAATATATCAGTTAAACTGTGATTTTAAGCAGCCACTTTTGTGTTTGTTCCGTGTCAGACGTTTCTGGATCCATACCCCATGTGGTGTCACCTTTACAACGCACATGTCGTACACTTTCAACTGCACATAGTACATTTACTGCGATGGGTCATTTTTGGGAGATAAACAATAGTTGCTATGACTTCTGAATCAGCTATCGTGTGTGTGT
>NQII01020695.1:0-18843 GCA_002778355.1 Clitarchus hookeri
CCACCAATTTGAAGTCAAATAAATTTGTTTACATTAATTTCCAATTACAACAGCAATAACTACATGTACACAAGCGTTTTAAGTCTAGCGTACAGAGAACGTAATATACTTATACCGCACGGTAATTATCGAATAAGTGTGTCGAACAGCACGTTCTGAGCTCGGTTTCATTTGTAGACGTATCGCTGTAATTTGTTTCTAAAGCGAAATCGAACAACACAAACTGCATTGGGTAAACAACTGAACTTGCCACGACGTCTGTGATGTGCAGACACGTGCTAGATAAGTAGCATGGTGACGAAATGGTGCGGCGGTTCCCTGGATATGAGCGAGGGGAGTTTCTGATTGGCTGCGCGGGTGTTTGGGAACGAGCTTCGTGTCTGGATCGGCTACCGTACACTGCGGAACGTTCCCCATTGGCTGAGCTGACGACTGGCGAGTAGGCTACCAGGCGCTGATTGGCGAGCGGTGTGCCGGCATGTTGCAGCCCTGCAAGGCAATTTTCTGGCGTGTGCGGCTGTATTTATACACTGAAGAGCCAAAAAAACTGGCATAGGCGTGCGTATGCAAATAACAGAGGTATGGAACAAATCATAGTAACGCGATGTGGTCGGCAGCTAGGTCGGTTACTGCTGCTACAATGGCAGGTTATCAAGATTTAAGTGAGTATGAACGTGGTGTTAAAGTCGGCGCACGAGAGATGGGACATAGCATCTCCGAGGTAGCGATNATGTCTTATGTATGATTGCAGTCGGTCATATGATTATCCGCAAGGTTTATTTATTAAATTTTATTTCTTCAGATTTCAGTAGTAATTAATAAAAGTTTTGTACCCCATGCGCAAAGGTAGTAGAGATAATAAGGTTCAATCTACGATTGTAAACGTAAATCCTTATGAATAAATTTAAAACAAAAAATTGTTAACATTCTACTCTAAACAGAAATAATTGATAAAAGCAAATGCTATGCATGAGGCACTTAAAAAGTATTTTGAATCATATTGATAAAAGAGCGTAAAGTAAAGACCCAAGCTACAGATATCACAAGAATAGAACAAATATACGCAATAATTTAAAAATTGGCAACACAAATACGTATTAAAAAACGAAGGTCAGAAACATTTATGAAGAAGAATAGGATTTAGCACACAAGTCAGACAGGACCCAAGTAAATTGTCGACTACGGTGTGAACGATTATTCTGGCAATTTAACTCGCCCCAAAGTGTAGTGAGTAGACAGTAGAAAAGGATAGAGAGATGTGAGTTCAGCGTGGACAGTTTCTGCAGCAGGCAGAGATAAAACAAGAGGCTCCGGGAGCCGACGACAAAAGAGCGGCGTCAACAGAACCAACCACGACAACTTTTACTACCCGCCTTGCATCATGCGGCATTCTGCAGTGCAAAGGTGTCAAACGACACTCGTATTTCGCCGTCACAGACACATACGAAATGCCAGAAAGCCAAAAAATTAGCTGCAAAAAATTTTATAACAATGTCGCCCAAAATTTTCCAAGGAAATATTTTGCACCTGTATAGAAACTATAAAATACAAGTGCGTAACAAAAATGTCTTACACAATACATAAAAAAAAAATATTGCTAGGGAAACCACTGGCAATCTTTATTTTGTTCTGTGCATAAAGAAACAAAATTGAAGGTTGAGTAATATCGACAATAATGTCAGAGTTAAATAAAGTTTTAATATGGTAGTAAAGTAAACAAGAAGTTGTAAATTTAACTAACGAACCTACTTTCCTTTACGTGGATGCATATAATTTTGATGAAGTTTTTAAAAGTTTGATGGAAGGTGGGTCTTGACGTCTCGTTGATAGCGATATCATTAGAGATGCGACCAGAAACCGATGCAATACTAGTGAGACAATTACAAATGCACACGTGCCTTGCCCAGGACTCAACACAGAACGCGTCGTACCGTAAGCTGTAGTGCAGCCAACTACGTCCAGGAGGTAGGATTCGGAACATCAGCTCCGATGGCAATCTGTCTAAAGTTTTGGTAGACTAGGGTTATCAACTTCAAATATTTACACGGACATCATTTTTAAAACAAATATGCGAGTCACTTAAATCATATAAGTTTACGTACTTCTTTTGTGCGTAATGAGGTGGAAATAGCTTCCACGGTTCCCGAGATATGGCATAAATTATGCATTTTATAACCTGGCATTTTCTTACAAAAAAAAAAGGCAAAAGGTGAGCGCTATAAACATATTTTATGATTCTAATGGATACTTTCAGTAAATAAAGTTTAATTGAAATTGGTGAAATTGTTTAATATAAATGATAAACTTAACTCAATGATTTACATTGCAGCCATACTGTAAACAAATCCAGACACACTTTAATTTAAACATGGCCTTCTGTAGCACTACTAGGGTGAAACGTTTGGTGGGAATCGGTTGATTGGTCCTGGACATTTAACCAAAACAGCTCTATTTTCTCACGTGATGGTATATTCCATTACTGGAGAAAAAAAACTGATATTTATTGGCACATTCTATGATTGCCATTGATACTGTTACATATTAAGTAGGTATAAATTGTTTGGGACATGTGGTATACTGACATAGTCACATATTTTCAAAATCAGCAATGTTACTAACTCTTTTAGTCATATACATTTAGATTGACAAGAAAAGTATCACTGGTCGGCTGAGTTGAGTTGAGTTGAGAGATTTTGGTGGCTCTTAACAACGACGTCTTGAGAGCCGATGTCAGCGGTATCAGCAGTTTCCCGAGATACGACACGAAAACTTAATTTTTCATATGTTGCTAACTTTTAAAATTGCGGACAAATGAGATTATGTATTAGCTCATTTGATGTTTGCGTAGATACTCTCAGCAGACAAAGTAAGGTTCAAATAGGTCACATTGTTTTATAGATATAGCATGCTTCGCCAAAATGTTTATATGGACGTTGTTATGGAAATAATAGCCTGGCCCTCTAAAACATAACTTATCAATTTATATTGCTTGCCACAGTATTACTTGAAGGACAAATCTGGAAGGAATTGGTCGATTGTTTCCCGAGATGCGACAAAACTTTACGTATTCGTGTGGCACTATCTTACAAAATGGGAGACAAAACAGGCTCTAGGTGGACAATTTTCATTATTGTAATCGATACTGCCAGCATACAAAGTTAAGATGAAATTTGTTACATGTTTTCGTACATAAAACATAGTATTACAAATTGTTCATACGACCGACATTTTGAAAATAATAATCTGACCCACTAAAACATGTCCGTTTACATTACCTACCGTAGTGCTACGTTAGTGCCATATTTGGTAGGAATAGGTTGATTGTTTCCCGAGATATAACATTAAGACTTTATATTTTCATGTGGTCCTATCACTCATAGTGGAATATCAAAAAAGGCTATGTATTCACACATTTTATGCTTGTAAAAGATAATTTCAGTATAGTAAGATTGGTTTGGAAAAACAGTATAATAGCTATTGCAAATAAACCTTAAATATTTATATAGCTGATCTTTTGAAAAAAAAAGTGCGTTGTCAATTTATATTGAATATATGAATATGGTTTACAATANTATTTATATAGCTGATCTTTTGAAAAAAAAAGTGCGTTGTCAATTTATATTGAATATATGAATATGGTTTACAATATAATTATTTATATGTCTAATTTGGCAGCAATCGGTTGTGTAGTTACCGAGATATATCATAAACGCTTTATTTTTCATGTTGCACTATCTACGAAAATGGCTGGTTAATAACATTGTCACTATTCAATGCGTACATCACCCACTGTCAACGAACCAAATGTAGTTTAAATCAGTTAAATGGTTCCAGAATTATAGTGTAAAGGCTTTATTTTTCAAAGTACACTATCCTCCAAAATGGTGAACTAATAACATTATCGGTTATTAAACCCACAAAATTTGGTTTAAATCTATGAAATTGCTCCCGAGATATAACGTAAGAGATTAATTTTTTCAATTTGCACGATCTTACAAAATGGCCTACCAATAACATTATATGTTTCTTAATTTAATGCTTATATCATGAACTATCAATGCACTCAATTTGGTTTAAATTGGTTGAATAATTAATTATATATCATGGAAAAGTTCAATTTGCGCTATATTCCAAAATGGTGGATTAATAAAATAATAGCTTTTTTAATGCAATGCTCATCAAATGCACCGTCAATGTTACAAATTTTGTTTAAATTGGTTAATTGATTTTCGATACATAACATAGTGGTCTAAATTTCNATGCACCGTCAATGTTACAAATTTTGTTTAAATTGGTTAATTGATTTTCGATACATAACATAGTGGTCTAAATTTCAAAATTGTCGTCATTTTAAAATAAGTACCCAGAGTGATTGAAAACTGTAAATGTCTGATGTCCTTACTAAATAGGCCTACTACATGTTGACAAGTATTGTTNAAATAGGCCTACTACATGTTGACAAGTATTGCTAAATTCTGTTTTCTGGTTTAAAAGTTAATATAAAAAAAGGGGGGATACGTTTCAGACAGACAACCAGGTGATTGCATAAGCCTATCTTTCCTTCTGACTGTAGGCTAAATATTAATATCTTTACCTTTCATGGATAAACTTAGCAAAACGACGTATATTTTCACATTAGCATGCTTTTGTATGTTAATGGCGTGTAAATAACATACGAAAAAATCCTCATTACAATTCATAAATATCCAACTGGTAATTCTAGTATTCATTTATATTCGTATTTGTTAGCCTGCCTCGTGTTGCAGTATTTCTTAGTGTGTGATTTAATATTACTAATGTGTTTCGTACCAGCACACACGTAGTACTTACATTAATCGGTTGGATACTTTCAATGCTTTGCTACAGCACGTTCTTTGTATAAAAACAATTTCCAACTCAGTGTACTTTTTTTTTTTTGTGATATGTTATATGCTTTATAACTGCACGTGTCACGGCACTTCCACTCTGAAGTATCGCGCTTTACCACGTCTTTCCTTTGACGGTCAACAGCAGCGGGCACGGCGGGCTGTGAAAGGCTCGATTGAGCGCCCCGTCGGCATGTTGCTACTCACTCGGAGTGTCAGGCTTTGAAGTCTTGTCATTTATAGCGCCACTCACTGAGTCCATCCAGGGCGTGTCTAATTAGTTAAGGTCCAAAGTGAAATATGGGCAGAGTTATTTGATTATATAATCTGTCCACATTACTGTCTCTTCAACGTGAATATAGTTGTTAATTCCTTAATGATTTCATCTATTTTAATGAGCTTTCGATTGTTTCTAAACCAAACTGTGCTGCCATCTTTGAGTGAGTCCACCCATTGTTCTTCTTCTCTTGTTTTCCTTACATCTTGCTCTTGATACAACTTCTACGTTTCACTCTTCTCTTATGTTTGGATTTCGTTTATTTTGACCCCTCTTGTATGCTTGCATTAGTACTTTTGGTAGGAAACTTATTTACCCGTGTGAATGTATTTAAGATCCCTTTACACGTTCCGTGTTTATTAGTTGATAACCTTCTAATTTTTACATCATCGTCAATATTACATGGTTTTATTCCAAGACTTGTTCCAATATTGTGTTATTTATAATGTGCTTGCTTCTTACGGGTTATCTGCGACGGACCATCACTTTCAATTTTTCTAAGATATTTTGATATTGAATTTTCTAAATAAGTAGATTTTTGTGGGCGCTGGAAACGGGTAAGGGGGGGGGGAGGGTCGACCCTACGTGGCGAACGAATGGGATATTTACTGTCCGTAAGCAGGTTCTTCAGTAAAACGTGCTTCGCCAGGTAAACGTTTGGTTTTCATGCCACATTGTTATGCACATAAAGGCGGAATAATACAAATCTTTCTGATTATTACAGGGCCCCCAAACTATGTGAAACAATTTTCGTACTCGCAAATCTTGAGTTATGTTATCGACACACGGAGTGTGCCACGGGTTTTGACCAGATCGTCTCCTCCCGTTCCTGATCAATAAAGTATAACGGGAGACAATTTTCTGAGCGATAAATTAGAAGAGTGCAAATCAAGTCTTGTCCTTACATTGAGGCTTCCCAAAGGCCACATAGCTGTTAATTTGCCACATCAGTCCTACGATGTGCGTGCACTCTTCACCAGTCCAGTTTTCCCAGTCTTTTGAGCTTGGTCAGAGCTCTTTAATTGAGTAGGGATTGCCGGGGTTTGGGCTCGCGCCTTTCCCAGTCCGGAGTATTTCTGCAGCAGGAGGACGATGGCTTAGCAATCACGGCCCGCCGTGAACGGTCGTTAAAAAAAATAATAAAAGAGGAAAGCAACGCTTGTTGACGAAGGCGTGCATCTGCGTAAGTGGTGGAATCAAGTAGGCTCGTATCTGCGTGCTCGCCGTCGCCTGGTGTTGCTTTCGTTCCCTCGCCCCGCGACGGGCGCGGAAGAGCGGAAATGAACTTTTTTTTCTCCTACCGGCGGCAGCGCTGGCTGCCAAGGCGACGAAGGAGAGTGGGCTCCGAGTGGTGTACGAGCAGGAAACCGCTTGCCGCCTATGGTTGGGTGCTGAAGGGGGTGGAGTGGGTGGTTTATCCTCGGAGGGGCAATAGGCTGCGCAGCAGAGTGTGAAATGCGCCCTCGGGCTGGGGGGGTGAGACCTCGGAGAGGGGGTGTGTTTCGCGAAGAGAGAGGCTGCGGCAGACGCCACTGGAAGAATCTCCCATCCTCGACAACAAGCCCGCGGGGCGGCCACGCTGATATTGCCACGGCGAGCTGGAGATGAGCACGCCTCTAAGTAGGAGGTGGTCCAGGGGGTGGAGGGGGGCGCCACCTCCGTCGACGAGCAGACCAACCCCTGGTCAGCGCAGTCTGAGGAAGAACATTCCCTCGGAGCGTGTTCAAATNCACCTCCGTCGACGAGCAGACCAACCCCTGGTCAGCGCAGTCTGAGGAAGAACATTCCCTCGGAGCGTGTTCAAATGCCGGCTACGGAACAAGACAGGCCGATGCCACAGCGAGTCTGCGGATGTCGCGTGCAAGGATATCCAACCGAAAGTAGCTATAGCTCTCTTTCCCCTTCTTCACACCCTTGCGTCGTATCTATCCCACTTAAGGCTGTTCTTCAGCCATTTTTATATAGGATATATTTTAATTTCGTGACTTGATATTGACGATTACTTCATAGAAAATACCAAATCGTGAAAAAAAAAATATTAATTGCGTTTTCTTTTAAAACTGAGATACGAAAATTTTAATAAAACGTCTTGACTCACGCAATATCTAAGAGTTACTTTAACACAAAGTTTTTGTTTCAGCTGAAGTGTTTCTTGCAGTCACAGGACTGATATGTTACAATTTATTTGAAATCTTACACTTGGTACACCCTCGGTAATAGTTAAAATTCTGCTTATTTTGACGTTAAATGTTATCTCACAAATTATAATTGGAATATGGGTGAATTGCATTACAAATTTCCAAGGAATATGATTCCTGACGTTCTAATACTGTAAACAGTTATTATTAGTTGTAGCATAACGTTTTAAAAGTGTCTATTTTGAGATTTGTACAAAAAAATTATTTTAAAATTTCCGTCTCTATTTATTCTTTTTGAAAAGTAATTTTTCTTCATTGTCGTACTTTTTAATACTATTAAAAATTATCACAACGAAAAACAACGTAATGTGTTAAAAAATGTAGAAACTAACTTTATCCTCTCGAACGCTTTTAAGATAGAGATGCTACCAGTAAGGTACGCAATGTCTTCGTAATGATTGTTTTACTCAAAAAATGACAACGGAAGAAAATAGCAAACTTTTTTATTAGTTTTGCAAATTTTCTTGTAAGAAAACATAACATAAAATTAAAAAAAAATGCATTTTAAACCAATACCGACCATAACTGAAAAATGTTTCTTAATTATGAACAAAAATTATTTTTAATTAATATGAAATAATTTATTTTACTGTAGTGATTAAATGATTTATTCTCTTTTCACCAGCAAATAAGGATTTTCTCTATCGTGCACCATCGTGCAAACTGCCATAACGTATAATGCACAATCTCAGCAAAAGTGACCACCTCTACTGCAGAGATCCAACTACCTGTAACGTTTTCATTGCTTGTTCGAGGCACCTCAGCGCAATTTACAATAAGGGCGAATCTGACACTATTGTCAGATGTCACATCATCTATGAAGTGACAAGCAGTTTACACGCTGTACACGTTACAGCCATGAAGGTCATTATCATAGTAAACTGTAATAGCAATTCTATACATTCTATGCTCCATACATCCACACTCAGCGAGCTGAAATGTTGAGAGCGTATGCGTTTAACTTGCATCCACGTCTGCGCCACAGTTTCCTCAGTACACTCTGAAGGACTCTCAGGCAATAGCTTACGTGAAATATGTTAACTCGTCGAGGGTGAAACTGGCTACTCACTGGGCCAGCTATCAAAAAATAAATATCTAAGCTTTGAGCATGCGCAGGAGAGTAGAAGTTTCGTCCTGCAGATATAGACGCCTGGTTTTCGAGAAATGATTTAAAAGAAGGTGGTTTATCACGCGTACACAGGAGACTGTTCTTATGTAACTCGCCGCGTTTCTTTGTGAGAGGACACATCCCATCTTGAATGTTCCCTGTCCCCCACCCCTTCATACTCACCTCACTTCACCCTCATCGGCTCTCAAGACCTCGATGTTAAGAGCCGCCCGAATCTCTTCACTCGATCACTCACTTCGTGTTGCAAAAGATTCTTTACTGGCTGGGCTACCGACTGTCGAGTAAGTTTCCAGAAACTGGTTTGTGGACTGAGTTCCGAATGTTGCTGGTCAGATTCGCTTTCAGAAGGCGTGTAGCTGGATTCCGCGATACAAGCAGTTGTTTCGTGTTAGTATTCTCAAATACTCTGTGTTTGGGAACAGAATTGGCTCTCCTCGTGGTAAGATTAATTCTTATAAGTTAAGGAACGAAACGAATTTTTTTATGGCATAGTTTGGTACACGGAAATTGTCCGCCGCTAGGTAAGCGCTAGTGTCCCAAAGAGGCCACTTTTGATTAAACTTTTAAGCTACGTGAATAATAAAACAGAAAAATTAAATTTAGTTACGAAATTATTTTATTTATGATTATCGCAATTAATTTGCTTGTTAACGTAGGAAATATCCTGTACTCATGCGACACTAGCGCTTACCTAGTGGCGAAACGTTTTAGTCGCAAAACTAAAAGTACTGAGCTTCCCAGCCTGAGTAGAATGAACCTTACCCGTGGTAGCAGAAAATGAACCTATAACTGCAACATGGCGACCGCACGCTACACTTCCTATCTGGATGTGTTTTCTCTTCTGCGAATTTCATTGGGAACTGTGACCTGATTTGCAGCTCACTCTAGTGATTGCTGTGACCACGTGTGTTGTGGTCAGTTTGTAAACTGTGTTCGCAAGCATAGAGAGAGAGATCGAGAGAGACTGGTGGTGTTGTGTTAGTCGAGTGTTGTGGCTGTTGAGCGCAGGGCTGTCTATGACCTATTTCCAGAACGCTCTCGGGGTTGACAACGCAGTTCGGTGACGGGCGGAAATTTCGCAGCCACTATAAATAAGTAGTGCACAGGTCATCGGCGGAAAAGCTATTTTAGTTTTCAGAGGGACATTGCTGCTTCCCGCTTCGCCGACCGCCGTTAATAAGTTAACTGCTGGTGAAGGCTGTTCATGGTAAAATAAGCATTTTTGAAAGTCCTTCTCAAGATATACTTGTGTGTACAAAGTGTATTCTTCCACCTTACGTGAAATTAACATTGCCAGGGGCCTAATCACTTTATTCATGCGCCAGTCAATTGAAACTGTGAAATTACTTTGAAAAGTAGGGGCAGCGGTGGCGTAGTGGCCAGGGCGCTCGCCTCCCACCACGGCGATCCGGGCTCGATTCCCGGCGGGTTCACTCCCGAATCTTCGCATGTGGGAATCGTGCTGGACGATGCCGCTTGCCGGCGGGTTTTCTCTGGGTACTCCCGCTCCCCCCGCCCTTGCACTCTAGCGCCACTCCACTCCAGGGCCTCACTTCCTGTCATGCCCGGGGATGACGGTCACCTACAGGTCCGGCCTGGGAAGACCGTCACTCGGAGGGTGTTGCCTTGCCCTGGGTGCACTCCCCACACGCCATTATTTTATTTGAAAAATAAATATTTTACATATTCTATATTTTTACACACATAAGCATTAAAAATGCAAAAAGAAAAATAAATCCAGTACTGACAAATTTTAACCTAGCACGTATAATTCAACGTTAAGACAAGGAACTACTTTACGTCAGTCCGTGTACCCATTAAAATATACGTGAAAAAGGGCAGTGACATTTTTCAAAGCTTGATTTCAAAAGTACTCAAATAATCGAGAACGGTCTACAATGCGTGTGACTTTGAGTTTACGGATTCTCTACAGAATTTCGCTTACGGCAGGCATATAATTCTGTAATCCCGTTTAGTCACCGTGTCCGCGTTGCAAATTAATTAAAGCCATGTCGGTACTGTATAGAGCAAGGCATAAGGCATCAGTGCCCAGCGTCAAACAGCTTAATAATTTTAGAATTTATATATATATTTTTTTTTTTGTAATTTTACAAGTAAAAACTTGGTCATCGTAATTTTTTAATTTTACTAAGTGCTTTCATTTTTCTTATTGCTTCATTATAAAAACATTAAAACTGTTATNAATTTTTTAATTTTACTAAGTGCTTTCATTTTTCTTATTGCTTCATTATAAAAACATTAAAACTGTTATTTCGGAAACTATAAAAATTATGTAACCTAAGAAATGATTCCTATAGTAACATAAATTTTGATTATAGTGTTTAAAGTTACTAAAAGTCTTAAACAATTCTCAATAATGAGCTAAAAGTTAATCGGCNATAAATTTTGATTATAGTGTTTAAAGTTACTAAAAGTCTTAAACAATTCTCAATAATGAGCTAAAAGTTAATCGGCGCCCTTAATGAAGGTGGAAGAAGTGACAGCCCAGCTCCGCAGAGGCCCGAGCCACAAGAAGCAGTCGTGTGAAGTTCTGGCTGGAGGGCAAGACTCGCGGAGAGCCTATCCGTGTCGACGTACAGTCCCCGGGGTCAGGGCGAAGGCGCGTATCCCAGGCACGTGGCCGTGTCGCAGAACAGGAAACCTCGCTGAACCGAAGTGACAACGGATGGCCCCAGTTACAGACGCAGAACCCCAAGCAAACCGAACACGTAGGAATGTGGAAGTGAAACGGCTTCTTCTTTACGCGAACTGCAGCCGCAGACGCCAGCGAAATGTCGTTACTGCGCAGCAACATTTCGGAACGCCGTTCGCGAATCAGCGTCTTGTAACTTGTTTGCCAGCCCACAGCCCATCCAGTAGGAAATTTTTCACAGCACGCAATAACCAATCATAAACGAGGCTCACTTGCAGAGCCTCGCACAGTCAATCAGCGAATGTACACCCACGTCAAAATAACTGATATTCCATTTAATTTGTATGTAGTTACCTGTTCCGTACCAAGAGTACGAAGAAACAGAAAAAAACTACCGATTTCTCCTTAAGAAATGATAAACTATAAACGCTCCTTTTGCAATCGGGTCACAGCTTATCGTACGCACTTTGGCTGACTTTGGTCAACAATAAAAACCTGAAAAGAAAACAAGGCCACGGACAAACTAGATACACAAAACCGAACTGATGTGGTGGATCTCTTGATGTAGGGGAGACTAGTTAATCGGTTTCGTAGCACTTAGGAGGCAGTCTTTACATCATATTACCTAAGCCCCTCACGTGGAATACTCTCCTATTGGATGGGCCGACGTCGTGTATGTTCTACACCAGTGACCTGGCGAATGACGTCCTGCCGTGTTTCTGGCATGTCAGACCATTTACTTGGCTCGTGAGTGTCCNTACACCAGTGACCTGGCGAATGACGTCCTGCCGTGTTTCTGGCATGTCAGACCATTTACTTGGCTCGTGAGTGTCCGGAGTTTGGTACACGTGCGATAATTTTGCCTGACTGTACTCGAGTATTGTGCAGCAAGGCTCGAATCCCATGCTATCTTGTCGAGCAATTAAACTAACTAAACTTGTTGCTTGGTTAACTGCTTGTGACTGTTTACATTTCGACGTCAACTCTAACTGGAGTACGTAAANCATGCTATCTTGTCGAGCAATTAAACTAACTAAACTTGTTGCTTGGTTAACTGCTTGTGACTGTTTACATTTCGACGTCAACTCTAACTGGAGTACGTAAATAAACGTTGCCAGACACTTCAAAAAATAGCTCTCGTAAACATATTTATATTTATAACATTTTAACACTGTTGCTTGATCGATACATGGATACTAGTAATTATGCCGACGGCAGGGACAATTTCCATGCACTGCAGAAGGATGAATACGCACTGAGATGAAAGAAGAAAATATCCAGAAGTTTCGAACAACCTTCAGTTAACCGTAAACTAGTTGTACTGACAGGGCTGGCTACCGACGAACAACAGCTAAAAGCCGAATACACAGAGCCCATCCGTCTTCCTCCTGTAGCATTTTCTATTAAATAATGTATGAATGAGTTCAAAAGGTTATTTACGGTGCCTATGCCCGTTTTTGCCTCTGCCTTCTTAGTCATGGTTTTAGATACAGGTACACTCAAGGAAGTTATCATTGCTTTAATCGCTGCCAGGGCTGCACAATCTCTCGCATACCTCCTTGCATGACTTCTCTTCCTCGTACGCGCATGGGGCTTAGCTCTGAGACGCACTTAGATCCCGTCCCTACCTCGGACGCACACTTAGCAATTATATTAGAGTATATTGGGACAGGATAAAAATACAGTCTCTCCCTTACAGGCAATTTCGCTAAAGAATATATATTTTTCCCGCATATTTACTTAGAAAGTAAAATCCCACATACGTAAATGAACGCACTTCTACATCCGTTGGATTTTTTTTTTCATGGGGGCCTCCTCCCCTCCACTTATCTACAAACTGTGACACAGATGAACATCATATTGGTTCAAAACCAACGAAATCCGCTTGAACATTCAAAAATCCTGACATTTCCAAACGTATTAAAGGTTAGTTTGTCTGTTGTGATTTGACCGGTGATGTACCCAACATACTATATTCCTCTTCAGAAACACTGAATTATGACTATGCCATTTTGTTTCGATAGCATGCATCTTCTGCCTGAAAATCACGAACGCCCGTAACAATGCTCTTGCCGAAGAAAACTTTTTACTGTAATGTACGAGCCTGCATTGAACATTTATTCAAAATAAACATTTACGACGTTTTTGGGAATTCGCCAAATTTAATACCATCTGTATCCTCGGAATATACTTTCCCAGATTACGAAATTGTTTTTATTACTTTTATTTTCTATTGCGAAGAGGAGTTTTCCATAAATACTTTTTCCTTGGCAAGAGACGGGGTGCATCTCCCTCCAGCAATAATCCGACAGACATGCAGAGTATCTCCGGGAGGGGAGGGGAGGAAGTTTCGCGTCCACATTCCGAACACGCGAAGGGGTTGGCCCGAGGCAGTGGTTCAGGATTGCGGTTTAATTCTATTTGGGAAGTCATCTGCAACCCGCGATGAAAATCTGCCAGTGGCGTCTCGCCGGCCGGCTTGGGGTGGAACCAGCGCGCGGCGTGCTGACTACAGCGGGCTGCCGGTCAATAAACTCTTCACTCACACATTAATATCTGAGGGACGATAGACTACTCGCCTCCCACCTAGGCGAACCGGGTTTGATTCCCGGATTGTCGCATGTGGGAATCGTGCCAGACGATGCCGCGGGTCAGCGGGTTTTCTCGGGGATCTCCCGTGTCCCCCGCCCTTTCATTCCGGCGCTGCCCCATGCTCAACTCGCTTCACCCTCATCGGCTCTCAAGACCTCGATGTTAAGAGCCACCCAAATGTCTCCACTCCACTCCATTAATCTCCGAGTTCAAGTGTTGCAGTCACATAATTTTTTGGTATGAGCTGCACTTGTTTTCAGCACTTTTATTACAACCTTTGAACATCAAGGTGCAGCGTGCACGATGATACTGGCATCAGCCATTAATGTGAACGAGGTGTAGGAAATTTCACAAATCAGATGAGCCACAAAGAAGACTGGGTGGGCACTGATTTCTTGATGTGTACAGTTCCGGTCATGAATATAATTAATTTTCAACGTATCCACAGCCGTGGGCAGAGTAACCGAAGGGCTCAAGGGACTAAGTATTTTAACTTTTTCATGTCCCCATGTCCATGATTAAAGTCACGTGGTTACGTTAAGGGTATTCATAGTTGGCACCATACACAACAAGGGATCAGTGGCCGGTTGTTTTGAGCGCCTTTCTAGCGAGAAATTAGATTTGTTGAACGTCCTGAACATCTCACTTTCCATTGGTCAGTGCAAGGAACACGCAGTACGTCGTTCATAAGTTGCGGGAGAAGCACTACTCGACGCAAGTACAGCAAACATAAAAATATTGAAACACTGCAATACTTGAGCTTGTAATATAATTCAGAACTGAACGGGCCAATAATTTTTATGGATGGAGCACAATAGCGAGGTAGTTACGCCCGCGAAGATATGAGCTTTCGGTTTGCTGGGGGGGAGAGATGCGGGAGGTTCTGGGTTAGAATCCTAGGCAAGGTATGGGTGTTAGTTTGTGTTAGGTCATAAGTTAGTTTGTAAGCCGTCTCCTGATAAGCCTTCATGCATAACACAGGGGGACCTTACTAAGCATTTTTCAATAAATCTAATCAATCGAGGTGGGAACTGAAGCTGATATTCGTCATTCAAGGGTGGCTTGAAATGAGGCTGGCTCTAAGGGCGAGTAGCGAATGAATGCAAGAACAGGATGAAAGGAATTATCCCGAGAAAAACCACCGCAGCGTCGGGCATGTATCTATATGCGAAAATCTGAGTGTGACCACTCTTAGTAATCACCCTTGTGCGAGGCGGGTTCGATAGCCACACGATCAACACAACGCCTTGGGCGAGAGTGCACTGGAGGTCCCAAGTTCAAGTCGATGCAGAGTTACCAACATTCAAGACGAGGTAAAACTAAGGTTTATTCTACCCAGGCTGGGAAGCTCAATGCCTTTAGTTTGGCTACTACAATTTTTCGCTACTAAGTAAGCGCTAGTGTCTCATGTGTACCGGGTTTTCTCTATTATCTACGTTAAACCACAAAATAACTGAAATGATCATAAATAAAACATAAAATTATCTCCTAACTAAGTAGAATTTTTCTGTTTTATTATTAACATAGCTTAAAGTTGTAATTAAAAGTGACCTCTTTGGAACACTGCGTACCTAGCGGCGGAAATTTTCCCCATGCCAAACTCTTCCGTAAGAAAACTCGTTTTGTTCCTAGCCTGAATACAACTAACCTTAGTAAAACTGAGTCGCCTGCAGTAGTGTGGAAAATACAGGCTGAAGTGAACGCGATAGCTGCGTTTTAACCAACTTTGTTTCGCAGCACTGTATCGCAGAGTACTTGAATGAGGGTAATACTCAGTGTGATTCTGCCTCCAGAGATGGCCTTGTTTGTGTCAGCTACAGAAAGTGTAACGCCTGTAGGTAGGCAACCAGTTTTCGTCAGACCGATATGTCCCTCCCCGGGAGGGCGAAAGGGATGGCAAGACGCTTCGGACAGGTGTCCCGGGGGATAATGACATGTCACTCTGCAGCTTATCGCTTCTTGGAATCTCCACACAGTCGTGGCCAAGGAGCATGTAAGGAGAAAGAGATGGCACTCTCAGCCCCAGGTTCGGCCTTCTTTCTTATTTGCTGACTAGATTTGCGACTGTAAACGATTATCTGCTGCTACCACGCAGCGTAAAATCTAATAGGTTGTTATTAAACATTTAAGGACTGAAAATAATTTTTTACATTAAAATATATTAATGTATAACGCAGTTAATTATTTCCGCAATACAATTTTTTCTTTTATATTTTCAAGAGAAAATTTGTTTTATCCCTGCAGGGCGTCATTGATAGCTACATTATTATGCAAGATTGTTAATTATTTGTAAAAGATAAATTTATTGTAAGCGGCAATACATTTGTTAAATATAGGTGAAAAAAATTGAAGTCATGCATTTAATAAGTCACGAGTTTGTAATAGTATTTCCTGGGGACATTTAAGATTTTACGCAATTAATTTGGGGATACAATTTTTGCAACGAAGCATTCTAAATATTGTTACACATGTTGTATTTTCGTACATATAAGCTTGGTTATATGTTGAACACATAAACATGTTCGAAGACTCGAAAACCTACCCAACGAACAAACCGTTTCAAATAACAGTGGTGCCACCAAAATGAATTTACTAACGCAATGAGCTAATCTGTGCCGTCACGTTGTAGCTGGGCGAGTATATAAGACTTAAAAACTATATAAATGTTTATTTTTGTCGCTGTGTGGGAAAACACATTTAAATCTTTGGCAGATGGGAAATATCACCGGCTGCATGAGATCCATCAATGTGCGCCACCTCTCGTCGAAATGTTGTGACGATGTCTGTCTCATTGCTAGCAACGAACCGCGGACAACCTCGGAGACTACTTTAAAGGATGTTAAACAGCTCGTACACGTACGATAAGTACCCGTTCACTTGAGTGTGTATAGTTTGTACTTGAATATATCAATTAAACTGCTATTTCATGCAGCCATGTGTGTCTTTGTTCCCTGCTGGACATTCCTGCATCCATACCCCACGTGGTGTCACCTTTAAAACGTTCATGTCGTACACTTTCAACTGTAAGTATTACATTTCCCGTGTTGGATCATTTTCGAGAGATAAACAATAGTTGCCATGACTTCTGAATCAGCCCTCGTATTTACTGCTTATTGCTGTTTTTCTGCAATATCTTGTAAGGTAACTTTGTCACCAGCATAAAACAAAAATTCGAGTATACATTTTCGCAACATGAAAACATGTGATTTCCACGTTATAAACATGACAGCATGTGTTTTAAAAAGTGTTAGAGGAAGGCTGTATCTTTGTCTTAGTCCTTCATTGGTGGGAATATGTTCCGTTCTTTGACCGTTTATTTCCAAAAAATACAGTGGTCCCAACAAAACGGCATCTTATAGAAAAGTGGATTTCCAAGAAACTTTTTTAGTTCAAGTAAATTCCTGATGAGTTTCGCTATTTAATTCCTTCCTTTCTTCAATTATCATTTTTATTATAAAGACACTTGCATTGATTTATGGTTCTATATTCGTTTCAGTGCCCGAACTTCAAGACACTATGTACAATTTTTATGATTTCTCCTTGTCAACAATTTTATTTGCAGAGTGACGATCTCTTAGCTGTGGTGTCCGCAGATAATCTGCGACTACTTCCTGTTTAGTATGTTCGAGAACATAGTAGACAGTGTAATTACCTTTATTAAATTAATTTCAGTTTCATCGGGGTTCGTGTTAGACAGCCGCACACGCCGAACGCTGGCCGTTTTACTGACGAAGAATGACGTGGAAATCCCGATTTTACGCATTGTGTGAAACGGAGAGTTTGAGTTTTAGTTGCGGCCAGCTTACATTTTCATTTTTTAATGGTTACATAAATTTAGTGATTAAGTGCATTAAATCTTGTAATGATGAATTATCTCCCTCATGTTTAGTACAACTGGCATACATTTTAGGAACTTTTCATAGATTTGCAGATAAATAAATTTTATTGTGCTCTTTTATTTTAAAGCGTAGTCTGCAATTATATTTTTGTTATTAAACAGAAATTCAATATTTGTCCGAATAGAAAATTTTTGTCGCCTAGAAATCTGAATACAAACGAAAACTGTACTTTTGTGACTTGTCGTCTAAATAGACTATTCTTTTAATGTGTGTTAACTCATTATATCTCACAATCCTGATCACTGGAGAAGCATGAGAAACTTTTCCAGATGATGTGAGTAATACACGATTAATTACGTGAGGATACATTTTCAGGAACATCCAGCCCGGGTCCCAAACCATTGACTTGACACTGTAAAATGGCGGATACTAGTGAACAGCGATAACCTCGTAAAATGAAACAACTATATTTAAATTTCAAAGCATAGAATGATACCTAATCTAACATAGATCAGCTTTCAAACCTTGCGAAACAGTTTACATATGATAAATATGCACATATTTATAGAGAATAAAGAATTTCCAACATAACGAAAGATGATTGGAGTTTGTTGTTATATGTTATAGAATACACATAATATGAAACGAAATAGTCATGTCCAAATAAAGTACTTGGTGAGACGTTGGGTTTCGTGAAGTGGAGTTTGTCGTGCACACAAGGCGCGGGTTAGATTCACCTCCCTGCCCTAATTTCTTCCTTCGAATGAAATATTTATTTTTGTGACAAAATAATTGTACTTAATTTATGATACATAGGAATATTTTTTTAAAGCAAAGGAAGTACAAGGAAAATTTTAATACGTTTTAACATTAATTTAACACAAATTTTTTTTGTCCTCAATATAATCACCACCTTAGCAATGACAGTACAGTAAGAGGTAACGTTGCTGCAAAAGTAGTTAATATTACATTCGCGGTAATAGCATGACAGTATTTTACATTAACAGTTTCTTTTTCCCACTGAGGGTGAAATGATGTTGAGATGGAGTAGTTACGGAAGGAAATGGCGGTGGAAACGGGAGTGGTTCAAGAAAACTCGATGGTCAAAGGCGACATCCGCAACATTTCCCACACGCCAAACTCCGTGAAGACTCCACCGGGTTTTCAATCCAGTTCGCCGTGGTTGAGTGGCGAGTAGTCATACGACCATATCACTAACCGCTGTTCCAGAACATTTTTGTAAGGGTTTTGGTACAGCTTAAGCCATGTCTAGTCCTTATCAGTATTCCA
>NQII01020697.1:0-11019 GCA_002778355.1 Clitarchus hookeri
ACATTCTTATAACTACTATTATTACAGAATAGTACAACACATAGAAGAACAAGTAAATATCAATTTTATTTAGATCGGTTGAAACATGTAGTTTTGGAAAGTATAAACTCATAAAATGGCAGAGTTTCTTAAATCACATCATACCAAGTTGCCCAAATTGCACCAGTGCCATATAGAAGTCTAGTTGATGAGAATGCGGCTCTACTATACATTTCAGTGTACACCTTCAATGACGAAAAGGCAGTATGCGAAGTGGAGATCAGAGGATATGTTACGTTCGCTGGTTCGTATATTACTGTCAATGTACCTTGTTTTGTAATATTTCCTTACCTAAAGTTTATGCATTTTATGCGCAGTGCAATTTTGGCAACCCATGGTGCGATTTACTAAACCAATAGGTACACTAAATCGCACCACTTGCAGTGTTTAAAAAGAGAAGCCAAAATAAGTATTTACAGTTGCACAAAACAATTGGTAAAAATTAAATTTGAAAGCGCATCAAGGGTGCGACATCAAATGATCGCTGTCCGAACTCACGGTTAGGGCACGAATACACGCCAAAGGCATGAGCGATGTGCCCTAGACGTGCCCTTCGTTGCGATTTTCGGCAGGCAACTGTAATTATTATTTACGTTCTTCCACGTTTACAGGGTACAACCTCGTTTGTATAACTGCCGAATTGTTGAACATAATGGCGACCACAATACACGCTTTTTTAAATGTATACAGACACGTGTATTTATTTCATTTTAATTTACACACGCAAGTTTTTTTTATATCTAATTTTTGGTGTCGTTAAAAATGTCAAGCGCCAATACTGTTTTAGTACATTACGATAGTTTATTCCCGCCCACAGTTCCCGACTTCCAGCCATTTGTTTTAGTTAATCTTGCTATTTACAACATTTACGAAATAAGAATAAATTGATTAGTTGTATGTGATTACATTTCATCTAAAATTATGTTTAAATACAGGACATATGATATAAGTTTTTACGATCGCCGATTATTAATTTCAAGTGCTGAACAGTTAGCTATTGACACGTGCAAAATACAGGTTATGTTGACATTGGTGTCCGAATTCCGGTGTGAATTCAGACAACCCTTATTTTATATGCGAAACTTATGGGGCTATGACCAATCAGAACAGCGCAGTAGGTGTTGTTGGCGGGAAACTATTATTTACAGTAATGTAAATATAAAAAATATTTTTAAAAGGCGCATGTGCACACGATTATATTTGTTCATAAAAATAAGGTCCTCTAAAAGCAAAATCACCGTTTTGAAGTATGATCTGCTGAAATATGGTTGTTATATACGTGGTTGGGAACAAATGTAAACAAGAAAGGCTTGTCGCAAGTTTTTATTGGCTGGACTTAAATATTATTAGGTGAATTGGGAATCGTAAATGCAAAAGACGTAGTTCCGTGTACGAGAACCGCGGTCACTGCATAATTCTTAACAAATATTTGTTTTATTATTGTAATCCCTAGCTTTACCTTTACCCAAAGTCGTTGCCAAACTGACTGCATTGGGCACGCACTCGAGTGCGTGCTAGAGAAACTAGAAGAAAAGTGAAATTATAGTGTGACTGCCTGAAACAGTATTATTTGCACTGACTATGGAGACAGTGCAAGAAAAATACCTTTTCTCTGCAGTCGATAATTGGAACATGGAAAATTATTGCACTTATTACGAGTACAGTAGTTCTGGAACACGTGGCACTCGTTCAGCGTACACTGAGTGCAGTCCAATGCATGATTCACTACATGCTGTAGCGCAAATGTGGCATAATCAAATCATTCAGTATGTTATTAAGGGCCGCCTAAGGTTACCACTCCACTTTCAAATTTCAAAGCAAACAAAAAACTAGACTGATTAACAAGCATGTGTGTATCACAAAGTAACACTTCCCCGTACAATTTCACTACTTCAAAAAGGACAATTTTTTTAAACTTAATATATTTACTACCACTACCAATGATATTACTTAACTTCATTACTGTGACATTCTTAAGGTAAAAATATTTTAAAGGTCTTACCAGTACACAAAAACTTCTGTCGTGAACCGCCAAAATATACTTTTAGTGTATCGACATTGACCGTGCATTCATATATTTTCCGTACCGTTCTACTTAACACTCCGAAGGTCACGCCGGATCTGAGAGATCCCCCAAGAGGTTTTCGTGTTGCCCACAGTGGTCGCTTCTTTCCAGGAATTTCCCCCGTTTAGTCAGTCCCTTTGCCTCGTATACTTGCCGTCTCCTGGAGCCCCTTGGATTTGTGAGATCCCATGCGACCTAATTTGTGAGTATTAATGATTTCTCTGATTTATATTTTTTCATGTAATAATATGTGCCTACATTAGTGTATTATTTTTATACCGTAATATTTGCAGTTGTATAATTTACTTATAAAATACGGGGACTGGATCTCACAGATCCATTGCGACCTTTCATCACATATTTCTTCCTCGTAACTTTTTATTCTTATTTTCTCCTCGTTCATGTGACTTATTTCACATTGACTACAATCATGACTGTGTATTTTCTCTTTTGTCTGATACAGGGACAACATGGCGTCAAAAAAATTGTTCAACCTGAATGATCCACTGGATATTTCACGAATCCACGAACTTTTATTTGATGAAGATGAACCAAAGGGAGATGACGATAGCGATGAACCCACGCCATGCACTTCTTCAAATATTGCAAGAAAGCCTGTGTATGACCTGGATGATGAGGATTATGACACGGATGCCTCAGAACAAATACAATATCGAGAAGACTCGAACTCGGAGCAGAGTGTCACCGAATCGGATTCTGATGGAGAGGAAGATGGAAACTTTTTCATTTGCAACCGGGAAAAGGGTAAAAAGATTGTAGAATCTTTTTATTGGAGGAAATCTCCTTACACCAATCGGACAAAACTAGTTCACATAATTTGCTGGTGAAACTTCCAGGTGTTATTGGGAGGGCAAAAAATATCGAGAGTATCGTGAACATCTGACACTGTTTTTTCAACAATAAGATGTTGGACATGATCGTCACCTACACAAATCAATACATTGGCAGNACTGGTGAGACTTCCAGGTGTTATTGGGAGGGCAAAAAACATCGAGAGTATCGTGAACATCTGGCACTGTTTTTTCAACAATAAGATGTTGGACATGATCGTCACCTACACAAATCAATACATTGGTAGTGTACGTGACAATTTTTCTCGGGAAAGGGATGCAAAGCTGACGGACAGAATAGAAATAAAAGCCTTTATTGGGCTGCTGTACATTGCAGGAATGCATAAAGCAGGGAAAACTAATATTGACAATCTGTGGGACTCAAGTGGATTTGGAGTAGAAATATTTCGACTTACCATGAGTGTACGCAGGTTCCGATTTTTACTACGTTCTCTGCGATTTGATGACCGGCAAACTCGCCAACAACGTAGGGAATTAGATCGCTTGAAACCAGTTCGCGATTTGTTCCAAGAATTTATTGAAAATTGCCAGTCCTGTTACTCTATTGGCGCGTATGTCACCATTGATGAGAAGTTGGAGGCCTTTAGAGGCAGGTGTTCATTCATCCAATATATTCCGTCAAATCTGGCCAAGTATGGCATCAAAATTGTCGCTGTCATTGATTCCAAAATGTACTACACTTGCAACCTGGAAATTTATGTCAGTACACAACAAGAAGGGCCTTTCCAAGTCAGCAATATCAGCATAGACGTAGTGAAGAAGTTGATACAACCTGTTCGCAATTCCGGACGTAATGTGACTGCAGACAATTGGTTTTCTGATGTCTCTCTACTTCAAGAATTGCCGGAAAAACATCGCCTGTCCTAGTACGAACGCTAAGGAAAAACAAGTGGCAAATTCCCAAAGATTTGAAGGAAATTAAAACCAGAGAGAACTTTTCCAGCATTTTTGCATTCAGCAAAGGTGGGAACGATGGTTTCGTATGTGCCACAAAATAAGCACAAAAATAAAAATGTTATTTTGATCTCGAGTATGCATATGGATGACTCGATTGATGAATCAACAGGTGATAAAAAAACCTGAAATAATAACATACTATAACCATTACAAATGGAGTCGATACGGTTGATAAAATGTGTTCATCGTATAACGTTCAGAGAGGAACAAGGAGGTGGAGTATGGTGGGTTTTTTTTTCATTGCTCAAAATTGCAGGAATCAATTCTCAAATAATTTATTTGGGAAATGTTAATAGAGAAATACGACGTCGGCTATTCCTGAGACAGCTTGAGATTGAACTAATTAAAGGTAAATTAGTGAGGTGAATGCTGGCATCACATTTACCTCCAACCATTCGTATAAGAATTAGAGAAATTTTACCAAGACACCTACAACCTGCTAGCAGCAATGAACCCAGATCGGCTGAAAGCAACTCATCTAGAAGAAAGCGTTGTCGTCCTTGCCTCGTAACGAAGACAAGAAGACTCACTAAGTACGAGTATACGTGTAAATCATGTGGCCAATACTTGTGCCTTTTGCATAGTGCATTTGTATGTATTGATGGCTGCAATACAAATGTACCAATGGAAGATGAGAGTGATGATTAGCTAGCGTAGTTTCAAAACGTTACTACCTACTTTCTAGTCGTTTTCGTTACCTAATCTCAGCATATTATGTGCCTGTGCTAGTCTGCTTCGACAGGTTCGTAATTTATTGTGTTTTTTTTTCTTCTTAGTTTCAATTATTTTGTTAATTATTTTCTGATGTACAGACCATTTTTGGGCCAGTTGAAATATCACGAAANCTTCTTAGTTTCAATTATTTTGTTAATTATTTTCTGATGTACAGACCATTTTTGGGCCAGTTGAAATATCACGAAAATCTCTTACACCAATATTTTGATTCCTTGCTTTTTTCTTACATATTTATATCTGTTATATATTTTTCTTATATACATTTCCGTAACAAACAGAAAATGATGAAGTTTCAATGTTTGATTTTATGTACTGATGTTTTGCATACCTAAAAAGTTAGTCACATTTGTTGTTCCTTACTCAAAAACTCGCAAACATGCAAAAAATGTGTTTTTGAAAATATGTCTTTTTTACAAACAATCTTACTTTTTACTTCAATAAATACATTAAGAAACACATCCCATATCTTGTTCTACCAATTACATGAGAAATTCCTTGGTATTTTTAATTAATAAATATATTTGTTCAGGTGGATCTCACAAATCCATCGCGACTTTCCACGTGACTCTAGGGGCGCGACCTTCGGAGTGTTAATTAATAAAATATCCAGATGTGTACGGCAATTTCCATACAGTTGGCAATGCTGTCTCGTCATTAAACCAGTGATTTTCTCAAAAAATGAAAAACAAGAGCGAGTCCAAAATTGTGCGTGCTTTTATTTGCATTACGTTAGTTACTCCTCCTCCAAGAATAGAGAATCTCCTCATTTGCACTACAGCACACCTCCTCGAGAGATGGTGTAGATTTGGCTCCATAAAGTACACCAGGTGTAGCTAAACTTATTGAAAGTAACACTTTTGTGTAATTGTGTTTAATAGTTTGATTTTAGACCATGGCTTAAATATGATGTAGATCGCTTTCATTTTCTGCGAATGTCCCCAACATTGAGGCCGTGTTCCAATTCATTTCGAGTTTCGTTTTTCGTAATTAATATATAGAATCAACTGTCTAGCATGCCATACTACTATTAGTTTCGTGTTATCATTATTCCGAAATTAAAAGTCCACGAAGTCTTAAAATAAATAGCATATATTCCCGAATGTTATTAGAGCGACATTTGACATTTAAAATAAACAATATGTGTAACTGTTATTTAACAAAAATTGTGTAATGAGAAAATACATATTTCATGAATATTTCAGCAACTTGCTTTGTGAAGTAATTATTGAATGTACAATAGACATTTGTTTTTTCCAATAACCTCTTCTATGTGTGTATTTAAATATTTCAAACAGGCAAAACTAATATGGTGGCGATTTGGTAATTTGTATTTAATAATTCGTCAGCTTCGAAGTTGACAAAACACAAATTACAAAAATACGTTATAAATTTTGTAGACAAAACGGGTCACGTGATCATTTTTTTAAAACAAAAAGTGCCCGTTGGAACATCGTCAGTACAACTGCCAAAGTCATATGATCAACAGCGACGAAAATATTTACATAAATTTGAATTTTCAGCAAACCTACCCTTTAACTTGAAAGAAAAAAAACAATTGACCGACATAAATATAATATAACTGCATTAAAACTAGGGTTAAATCAAGTGTATAAACATTTAAATGCACTTGCTTGCATAAACAGTGTTCTAACAGTTAATCCTATCCACATTGTTTCTGATAATGATTTTGGCAGAAAAACAATCTAATGTTGGAAAACAGAGGTGCCTATTACTCAGTTCGCATGAACACTCACTTTTTCCAGTTTACGTTTTCGTTTTCTCAAGTCCCCAATATTCACTCACTCATAGCCTCATAGCCAATAAAATTGTCAACGTCTCATGGCCGACAGTGAAGTACATGCTTGCTTACATTTGAATTTCCAACAGACACACACTTTTGTATTTAAAAAATACTTTTACTACCTTGACTGTATTCTAGTTACACTGGAATTAGCATGCAAGAAGTGTACGAACATCTCAAAGTATTTACTTACATAAATAGTGTTCTAACTTCAAACTCTATTCACACTGTTTCGCAGAAAAGCATTCCATTGTTGGAACATGGAGAGTTTTAATGCAAAACTTGCGTGTGCATTCAACCCAATTTCCCCTCGATAGTTTGAACCATAAAATTAATATGAGGTAAACCGATTTTCGTTTTTCGCGCATTTCCCCAACATTGAATAACACTTAAAAAAATATTTATGGAAAGTTTACGTCTTTCGCACCCAGCAAGCCCATTATGGTCTGGGATAGAGGTAAGGCATTTGGACAAATATGACAAAGAAATTTCGTTGAATAATTTGCTTATATAGTTCTCACTTATGGTAATGGTGTCGGGATTGAAAAAAAAAAGTTATATGAAACTGAAACTCGCTTTCCTAAAAAGAGCAAAAATCTCATACTGCAGGTTTCCAAAAGAGGCAGAAGAAAGGGACAATGTGCGTCTCGGCACGGAGGCCCTCGGTGTTGCAACAGTTACCCCTTCGTCCTGACAGCATGGGCTTACATGTGGTGCATGTTCCGGCCCCAATAAATAATTTATCTTACAACACACTCTCCTTTCTTAAGTATATATAATAATTTTTCAGTCAAATGATTTATTATTGCTATTATTATTAAATTAAAAGCCTACCCTTACCAGGTAATCTAAACATGATTGTCATATTTAGAACTAATCACTCAAAATTTGAATAATTGTTATCGTCATATGATAGATGGTAATCTCAAAGATGCTCACCTTGGCACTGGTATCCTTGCTTTCCAAGTCCCCTGCAAATAAACGTAACATCATAATTATTTGTCATATATAGGCTAAAATCACACAATATAATATCATGGGGGAAAATTTTCCCATGTGTGTATATTTTCTAAAATCGCAGCATATTCTTCATGAAGTTAATTAAACACTGGGATATGAAGACAGAAAAACCAATTACTATATTTAAAATTAGAAGAAGCTACAAAAATTTTACTGCGAGAAACTGATTCTTGCGCAACCCTGAGAGTAACACTGCCATCATTTTCATGACATAAATGCATGTTTTTGTACACAATTTGTACTGGTATTTTCATTAAAACACTTGAACAGTTGCGTATGTATTTGGCTATAATTCATAATTAATTAGTATTGTATTGTTAATCATTATTACTTACGATTTCATTGACAAAATGAATGAAAATTTCTTGAATATCTCAGATATGCTATAATGAAATGTATCATTGTATTTTTGTCACTTTTTATTGAAGAGTTACAGCGATAGGGTTTTTCACATTCTACTTAAAAGTAGGATATAATAACACATATTTCTGTTTTAATATAATTTACTTTTCGTAGCTTAAAATAAAAATTTGTTTTCTTAAATTGCCTCAATTCTAGAACTAATCGCGGCTATTTAAACATAAGTCAGTATCTACACTATGCACAGTATGAAAACTTATACACTGAAGAGCCAAAAAAAAACTGGTATAGGCGTGCGTATGCAAATAACAGAGGTATGGAACCAATCAGAGTAACGCGATGCGGTCGGCAGCTAGATCGGTTACTGCTGCTACAATGGAAGGTTATCAAGATTTAATTGAGTTTGAACGTGGTGTTACAATCGGCGCACGAGAGATAGGACATAGCATCTTCTAGGTAGCGATAACATTTGGATGTTCGCGTACGGCCATTTCACGAGTGTACCGTGAATATTGGGAATCCGGTAAAACATCACATCTTCGACATCGCTGCGGCCGGAAAAAGATCGTGAAAGAACGGGACAAACGACGACTGACGAGAATCATTAAACGTGACAGACGTGCAACCCTTTCTCAAATTGGCGCAGATTGGATTTGTGGACTGCCCTGCAGGATTCATGGTGTGAATTGCCTCCTGCATACCTTCAGACATTAGTCGAGTCCATGCCACGTCGTCTTGCGGCACTTCTGCGTGCTTGGGGACCCTACACGATATTAGGCAGGTGTACCAGTTTTTTTGGCTCTTCAGTGTATATAATTTGTAAAAAAAATATTTCCATTTAAAAAATATATGTTTATTAAAGTGGCGAACTTAGGGCACCCCACCTATTCATATTATTGTTGCAATGAAATTGTGTATCAAAATTACTTACTGAAACCAAGATCGTCGATAAAGCGAAGCTATTTTACATAGTGTCCACCCCCGCCGTGTAATAAATTTCAGCGCCTCTTTTTAAAATGTAAAACCAGGGACGGATACAAGAAAATGCTAAAAGGGGCAGGTGCATCTTGGATTGTACCTTTATTTGTCAATGTACTGCAATCGACTTAAAAAAAAAGGAAGCAATTTCGCAGTTAACTGAGCACTTTTGCAAGCGTCGTTAGTGTCTGCTTACTCCTAATTTTCTACAGCAAATTTATATATTTAAACACCACTGTATGACCTAGCGTCAAGAGTACATCGGTAGATCAAGGGACACTGAAAATATTAGAGATTGAAATATATTAGCGTTATGCTAATTCTTTCTCTAATAAGTATAAAAACTTAAAATAATTTCATTTGACAGTAATTAAACTATTTGATTCACTTTTTTTAGGATATGATACCATTTTTCATAATATGTTGTTATCATTGCTACAAGTACTTCACTCAGAACAAATTAAACATAAACAGTAACAAACAAGTATTATTTAAAATACACTAATTTTCTTAATTGAGCATTATCCCAGGCACTTAAAATAAAAATAGACTAAACTTCGGAAAAAATTTGCAGACATGTGTTTTTTGGTACAGACCTTCAATTTGATGTAAGAAATAATATATAAAAAGTCATATTGGATCTCAACTGTGCTCGCTGCACTACACTGTAAAAATGCACAAAAATTTATTTTGTGATATATTGCCATTAATATTGCATATTGCGTAAAATGAGTCGTACAAATCGAAGACAATTATGTTTACTACAAATACAGGTAATGTTTTATAGAAATGATAGTTTTTCCCGCAATAGCGATTTGAAGGTGGTGTAAAATGTTTGTCCATTCTACCAATATGGGCCGCTGTGACACACCGGCTAGAGCGCTATAATTCCACCAAGACGGACTAGGTTCGATTCCCGGCGGGGTCGCTCCCGGATTTTCGTACGTGGGAATCTCCCGTTTTCCCTGTCATTGCATTCTGGCGCTGCTCCATACTCACTTCGCTTTACCCTCATCGACTCTCCAAGACCTCGATGTTAAGGGCCGTGTCGTACTATGCGACCGACATACAGTACATACATACATACCTATATCGCGATTTTACACCCGGCCAAAACTTGATAGTTTCAGCATGGACGTTGAAGAGATAGCTGTAATTTATTTTGTGTATTCTAGTCATCGCAAACGCAAAATAAGAGGGAAACGACACTGGATACATAATTTATTATCAGTCTTAGAAAGGCACACCTGCGACGTTTTATAACGATCTTAGGAATTGTGAAGTCTTTCAATTACTTACGAATTTGGTTACAATGAGAGAGCCTATTAGCAACACAGATAATACCTCCAGATAATGCATTTCGCCAGAAAAGAAGCTTGTTGTAACCTTAAGGTAAGTACAGAGTAGGATAAAGTAATTCTCTTAAACAGCATTCTTGATATTATGGCACGTTGGTACTAAATAAAAAAGGTATCGAAAAATTTTAATATCAAATTCTGTTTGGACTATAATAAAACACATGGTAATATAATACTGCAATGTGATTTATTACAATCATGCGTAAGAAATTCGTTCAGGGCTATGTATAAAAAGCCTTGAAAAGGCTCAAACCTTGGTTTGAAATGGGACAGAAGTGGAGTGGAGAAGTGTCGGCAGATCTTAACATCGAGGCCTTGAGAACCAATGAGGGTGAAGTGAGGTGAGTATGGAGCAGCGCCGGAATGTAAGGGCGGGGCAAACGTAAGATCCCCGATAAAACCCGCCGACCAGCGGCACCGTCCGGCACGATTCCTGCGACACTCAGGTGTCACTTGATATGAACAGTTACACTGTTAGATATAAGTTGTGTATAGGTATTAGGTAATTGTTTATTGTATGATGTTATTGTGTATTTAAACTATTTTGTAATTAGGCTAAAGTTATGTGGCAGGCACAGTGACTGTATATGGGCTAACTGAGCTGNAAACTATTTTGTAATTAGGCTAAAGTTATGTGGCAGGCACAGTGACTGTATATTGGCTAACTGAGCTGTTTTGGGTTGGCTTTTCATGTGCGGAAACAGAAACAACTATAGTAAGTGTGCGATCAAGAACAAGGACTAGTACCCACAAAAACTCGGAGTGTTGAAGTTTGTTTGCAATCGAGGTTATTCGTGGCCTCAATAAAAGCAACCCATGGGAGACGTGTATCAT
>NQII01020698.1:5731-16691 GCA_002778355.1 Clitarchus hookeri
GTTATCTAGGTAGTCTGTCGCCTGGAGCAGCCGTATAAGAACGTTTATGGCGAAACTTGAAGTCACCGACATCCTGTGCTCTCGACAGTATGAACGTCTGGTTTTTACACTGTTGGGAAAAATTTATGCGTCGAGAAACGGTTATTTTTTTCTCCAGACTTTCAGGTTTCCGGGGAAAAAGACTATTGTTGGAAACTATCACACGAATATGATGTTATCTTGCCAAACTCCTGTTTATTTTCGAAGATTAGCCTAATTGACATTATCGTAATCTTCCACATCTCTGAAGTCATCAAAATTTTAAAAGTCCTCTGATACACCTAAAGGTATATGCGGTTTATAAAAAAATGCCTGTTTATCTCCAGTCAGGTTATAAGGTGTCTTGTGTCTCCCTCAGATAGGATAAGCTCTTTCGATAGTTAATGAAAATCCAGTTACATAAATATTTCCCAAAAGTTATTATCTTTGAGAAAAATATTTAATGTGACGTGAACTCATCGGTCGTCATTCTGTAAGTATTTCTCCCATTAACGACTTACACTTGTTTTATATTTTTGTTACAATTGTTATTAAAATTAACTCACAATTATCTGTCAAAAATGCCCCAGAAATCACACCTCAATAATTCCATTAATACCTTTTATGTAGCTTTCCACATCTGCTTTGGGAACTTATTACAGTTGCCAAAATCTAACGATTTTCACATTTAATTTTTATTTAGATACGCTAAATCAACGAGAAGTTTAATCCAGATACATGAAATTATTCACAAATATTTGCTTAATATTTCATTTTCCCTTTCTCAATTTGAGTTATAATAGATATAAATTTTGAACCATATTACGTATTCCCAGCAAACATCACAAATATTTGAATTCTCTAAAACATTAATTTCTGAAATTTTAATGATCTTTGTTAATTATGAGTTAAGATATTAAAGATACACCGATGTTTAAAAGGCTAAATATTTTATTAAATTTATTTTTCTACGTAGTAGGCCTACCGCAGTCGTACTTCAGTAAGTGAAAAGCCTTTAGTTTGTTATAAATTATTTTCGGGAAAAAAATTATAAAATTTACGTAAAGTAACTACTTTTCTGATACTGAAACGGTTTTTAGAAGTTTGAAAAAAATGTATATATGTTTAATCTCGTGTCATAATCCTGGAACAAACACGAGTTGTCGAAAAATAATTGTTCTATTGACAACACCAACCTTTTACGAACAATCGCATAATTTCCTACATAGACAACAGACTTATAGTAGCAATGAAAATTAATTTCTGGCATTATGATTAACACGTTTTCTATTTCATTGTTTTCTTAGTCATTTTACTTGCTCTAGATCTACCAATGGCCAAAAGTAACTAGTAATGATCCGGTTTGGAAATTAAGGCAATTTATTGCGGTGAACTAGGGGAAAATTCATGCATGTGTCATCTGTGTCAGTCTTGTAAAATATACGCGTGATGTGTTATACGCGGTCTTTTCCTGCTGAATTCCCCCAAACGCTAAAGACTGATAGAGAGCTGCAGCAGTAGATATAAATTGTATGTAGGCCTAAACCATTACTTGCTTGGATAAATGGAAGATTATCTTAGAGATAGAAAATTTAGAGTACAGATTCAGAATGAACACTCGTCTTCTTATCTAAAACCGTCTGGTAATCCCCGAGGAGGATTCCTATCTCTCCTTTTATTCAAATGGTAACGTGTTATCCAAATGAGAAGAAAATGCGTAGAAGCGCATTACAGGAAGGGCAGATCCATTCCTCCAAAAGTGGGGCGGGGGGTAATTCACAGTCGTCGTGTGTTTTAGCTCGAGTAAGAACACTTGGTCGGCTCATAAACAGATGTATATAGACTAGACCAAAAACATCAAACAGCGGTGCGCACAGACAAACCATCGATAAAGATAGACTATATTTTCAGCTTAGAAACTACACGTACAGCTGCCGTTTCTCTTGCGAACCCCCCCCCCCTCCTCTTTGTTATACTTCCCTTTCGGTTCTTCCACCCCGCCTTTTTTTTCGTGAATTGAAGGGTGAGATTCTTCTCATTTGAACAGCACTGTACACGTTCAAAGGAGATACTGGATGATTCAGTGCGTATATGTAGGTTTGTGTGTGAAGCGTTGTAGCAATGAGCGATAAATTTCAAGCAACAATTGTTAAAATTATTGCAAATAATAAATTCGTTAGTTACTCATACCAGCAAATAGGTACTGTGATTGGCAAGACGGAAAGGATCTAAAGATAGATAAAAAAAAAAGTTATAAATTAATATGCATGTGGCTACTCCAACGAAAGGCAAAAACGTTTTTAGGTACCACTTTCAAATAAATTGAATTTGTTTTATATTTCATTCATTACGATACTTCCAACATCAACGCATATCATTCCAAAAAACATGCGTCTAAAACTCTTTGTCTACCAACAGCCTCCTACTAGGATTTACCTATATGTATTGTATAGATTTCGTTCACGCTCATAGCAATACTCTTCTTATTTCTAATCTTCTCACGTTTTTCACGAGAGTAAGTGTTTTAAAAAAAAAATCGTGTAAATTCTATGGCATGAAATATATTTTTCCGAAATTATTGCCAAGCGTAAAACATTACATTTTCACCAATACGTATTTTTTTACCTTTCGTTATACTTTGTTTTTCTGTAAAATAAAGCTGTTTAAAAACTTTTTTCTCTTTTCCGTTTGGCACTTTATTTATCGATATAGTTTTTATGATACTATATTCACATTACGTGGTAGTATATTATTATAGCATTATTATCCAAAACTGTATCAATTGTTTTAGGAACTTCCACACTGAAAACGAAAGTTATTGCATTAGTAAGGTAACAACTAGTTTTTGTATTGTTTACACGTGATGCAGTTGATTTCTTCGAACGTTTCTTAACATATTTAATAAATATGTCGATCCTTTTTGTAAATAAATATAAGGATTTTTAGAATTTTATCAAGTTAAGTGTAAAAAATATTCTTACCCACGTATAACAATTGTATTAGCCGAGAACTTATTCCAATTACATTTTCATTTCCAGCATCACAGAGCTACTTGTACATAAAATAGCGCGTCTTGAAACCAAATGACGTGATTCTCCAAATCACAATGCTCGATTTTAAAAGAATTTTACCGAGAAAAGTCGTTGAATAAATTTAATTACATTGGGTTTTTAAGGTTTTGGGATGTATTCAAAGAGATTAAAAACAATAAAATTTGTTTCAACTCATTTACGTTATTTTAAGAATACTCCACAATACGTTCTTACACCTACAAAGGAGTAAAGATATCTGTTTTTTTTTTCTGAAAATAGTTTTCGGCATAGCTTCCATGAATGTGAAGAAAACCATGATATACGTGCGTAGATAAGTAGTTCGGCCTACCTGGAATATAACGACTGATTTGGTTCAAATTAATGCCATCACTTGTATCTTAATTGACAAAATACTCATGTGCCCCAATTTTAAAAACTCTTAAATGTTAAATTATGTTACGGCAAACAATTTCTGAGTTTATTTTATAAATGAAATGCACAAATATGGAAAATGTAAAATGCTCCTATTTCAAGCATTACAAAACACATTCAGTTTAAAGTTAGCAAATGAAAAAAATCACCATAATAATTTAAACCTTTGAAATTGTGCAATTAATATTTCAACCAAATATGTATAGAATGTAAACATTACAGTAGCTTTATCCTCAACGTAATCATGTTACGCAAATATTTGCTGATTATTAAAAATAACATGCTCGTGTCTTAAGTAAATTTTGTCCAGTTGGGAAACAGTATTTTTTTCTGTAGATAATACAGTGAAATGCTTGAATGCAAATTATGGTACAATCTGAACCATTAAAATATATTAAAAAATAACAACATACACATTGCTGACAGATCAAAACTTTACTTTCCGGATGATTTACTGTACCTCATATTTATGTAAAATAGTTGCCAATACATAGGTTACTTTTACTGAATGAGATTTACACGAGTAACTATAAGCAATATAATTTTCTTATGAATTAAATACCAGTTTATGTCGACTATATAAGATGAAAAATTCGATATATTCTCTAAAAATATGTAAAAATTATAATACAGTAACTCGATTATATTTCAACATAAAGAGAAGTTTATAAGAGATTTGTGCTCACTCAAGTTCATCTATGTACGTTTTCATTGTAATTGTATTATTGGGGAAGAAAAGATCATAATTAAGGTGGCATTGAGATGAAAGTTCGTTGAATAATATTTCTTAATATCACATCACAACCTTTTTTCTGGTTGAAACATTATACGTAGTGAATAGCTTATATTAGGACAACAAAGGGTAGCTAGGTAGAAAGGCTAGATTATAAATATATTTGGAATGAATAATCCCATCTGGATAATTTAAAGCCTGTTTGGGGAGAAATGTTTTACTTTCCTCCTTGCAAATTGGTCGAATGCCTTTTACTTTTACCCTCAAGTTAAAGACGGTAATATATTTGAAGCCAGTTCTTCGTATTAAGACTTAATTCTTTAATCCTTGCTATTCTGTTGCAGTTCGTTAAGAAAATATGTTTTCCAAACGCCTTTTCAAGACCAGATTTCCCTGTTAGCGGTCTTTTAATTTAAGTGTTTTATATACATACACTAGCAAGTCAATCGACGTTGAGGTACTACATGAATAAGGATAACTACTTTTAAAAATGCATGAAGTAATGACGGGCTAGTAACGGAGGTGAAGTATTGCTATAAAAACGAACTTTCAAAATCCCTCAAAAAATTACAGAAATTCTCATTTCTTGCAATTCTTCATGGAGCATGTGGGGCCACATTTATTAAAGTATATTTTTACAGCATTATTCAATGATACATTTAAGGACATTTGTAACACTCCTTTATTCTAATTCATTTATAAAATTGCAAACACGGCCAGGAAATTGTACGGGATATTTAGTATACACACTCTTGTTGTACTGAACATGTTTAAAGCCATGGAAATATAATCTACTATGTAACTGGTTGAAAATAATTTTTTTATTTTAACAAAAACGGGTAATAGATATCGTGTTGTGAGTCCAGCACACAGTTCCACAATTCGCAGCACATACGGACAAATAATAAGTTTTTATACATGATATGTCACTCACGAGTATTTAAAAAAAAACTTTAGTTTTAAATTGTGGGTTGGAAAGATAAAAAGCTACGGAAATGTTTTCAGATCTCTAGTTCCAAAAACATAAAAAAAGAAAAATATTTTTTTTTTAAATTTATTTTAATGCGACTGCATTTATTGACTGTATATTGAATTAACACAACCATTAAATACAGAAATATATAGTAAAATAGATAATGTTTCGAGAAATAAAACGGCTGTCTTTTTTTAATAATAATGAATTTATATCACAAAATCACTACCTAAGCATGAATCATTGCTTACAAACTTGTAAAATTTATTTATATATAACTTTGTTAAAAAATTTAAAAATTAAAATTTTTACTTCATTTAATTTTTTTAAATCTACATTCACAATATTTTTTATTAAATCTTGATTTTTTGGATGTATAAATTTCAATATCGTAACTTTTTAAATAATATTATTTTGTTAATTTTAAAATATTTTTAAAGGATATTTAATGATATTGTAATTTATCACTAACTTGTTTGCAAAAAGTTAGCAATTTTTTATTTGAAAACTATAGAAACCATTGAAATATTTCTGTGTATGATAGTTACAAGAATTAAAATATATTGTCAATAAATCTAAAGCCATCAAAATATATTAAGCAGCTCAAATTTTTTCTTGATGTAATATTTTGGAAATTCACGGACTGCCGGTCATTTTCACAGCTCGTAACAACGGTCAAATGGGGCACACAGTTAAACCGCGTGGCTAATGGGCTAATATAAAACCGTAGCATGTGGAGCATTAAGAACCTAGTCGGTTGGATGAGACTGTAAAACATGATAAACCACGTCACCAGACGCACGACGCCGCGCCGTCGCGTCGGTTGGTTTCCTCCCGCAGCATCCGGACTCTAAACAGATTACATTTCACCGCGGGGTGCATGCGTCTTCGCTGCCAAAGACACGTGAAGAACGGCGGTGACGCTAGCAGAATATTCCGAAAAGATCTGGATCTCTTCCGTCTCGAGAAAATAATTTGCACCTCGACGACTCCACCGTCAGATAACGTGCCAGCTTTGAAAATTACTTCTTTTTCTTCAGACTTGACATATTTTCCCTACATTCCATGAAATATTGGGTCTAATAATCTTTTTAGGATTTTGCATTTAGTCCATTCACGGTTACTTCCAACTTTTTTGAAGCCCTATTTCAAGTTATACTTCCAGAATATTCCTCCTCCTTGTGCAAACAAAGATAACCCGAGCATAGAAAATTACATTAAAGGGACAACGCACATTCTTGTAATACGTGGCATATTTTGGAAACAACCAATAACATCACAATTGGGTTTTTTCAAAGGTTTGATTCAAAATGTGTGAAGAAACCGCGAATAAACTATAACAAGTGATTCCTTTTGCAATTCGTTACGAAGCGAAAGCCGAAAAGCCTTGGAAATATTTCTGGTACCTAATATGAATTTGCATCTGATAACCGCGCTTGTTTTAAATTTCCAAAATTATTACTGTTTGTACTGGTTAAATTCCCGATAAAACCCTGCGTAAAGCGGATTTTGCATAGTCTTGTGGACTGAGTGGAAGGCATTTCTGGCAGTGAAAACAAGAATGGAAGTCAAAATAGGGGCGTATCCGAAACCGTAAGCGATGGAGGTATTAATAAATATAAAATTATTAAATTTGATTTAAAATTTATTTACACACCTATTATTTGTAACATGAAACTACATTATTACAAATATAACCTATGATATTTCCAGTGAGCGCAATAATTAATATCTTCCTCAATGTTAATTAAAGTCCTTGCACTATCTCTAATTGTTTGCAATACTCTAATTCACACTCTTTATATACACATATTTAGCATGTCTATTGCCATAATTGCAAATGTGTGTCACTCACGTATTCAGTTTAATATTCCCGCCCGCCAGTCTCATTCTGCACTGTTCCGATGCTCGCAGTTCGCAGAATCCACTCTCGCTGGTCACTTTTACCGCCAATCGACGCTCTGCTGTCTCGTCGCTTCGATATCTTCGCGCACCTGGCGCTTAGGGTCGCACAATCCTCCATACTCTAAACTGTTGGCTCGGAGGTCCGTAACGGCCTAAGTATTAACGCTGGCCCGATATAGAAAGTTCCCCACATCCCGAGTCTCGCTGGAAGAGGCTGGGGCAATGGCCAGAACATTATTTCAGCGGTAACCCCAGAAATTCCATCCCCTGAAGGACGGGAGCGCATGGGTCCCGTGGTTATTATCTGGCACACGCGGCGGCTCGCCTTTGTAAGTCGCCGCGTTCTTTTCGTGTTGGTACTCTGCCCTTGGCACACTCGAGAGGCACGGGGCAAGAAGGGGGATGCATGGCAGCAAACATTTAGCCTTGTTAATAACTGAAGAAATGCTGCACTATATTTGGATACTTGACAACAAATTTTTGCAGCATTATAAACTTACTTTGGTGTGAGCAACATGTGATATTCTTGTGTGAAACGAAGCTAAAGCTTCCAAAATAAAATTTATATATACTGTTCGCGGTTAAAAGAGCAATTTCGGAAACCCTGTTTAGTAGTTATATTTCGGTTCATTTTGTACCTTTCTCTCATGTAGAAGTTATCATGCAATTAACCCGACAACTTTATTCATCCGTCAGCCAAGTGAAACTATGTTATTATTAGGTACCTAGATGTGTCTCTTACATGTTGATTCTTACTCATGTGCATTGTAATATAGAAAACAAATAACCTTAGGTCCCAAAAATAAAAATAAAACACACTGTTAATTACTAAAGTTTTTAGCTCCTTTTTTTCCCCCAATTTGCTGCTAGCTTTACCTTGAGTATTACGTAATCGTGTCTGTTAAAATGCATACAGTTACGGGCAGTGCCTCCCCCCCCCCGAACATTGATTTCGATGGTGCGCACTTAAACTTGAACACCATGTAATTATGAAAATCTTCAAGGAAATTTAATATTATAATTCCTTAATTTTACTGAATTTAAGAATCCACATAGTTCATATTTCCTCGTAAATATATATCGCCTACCATGAATTTTGGAGGTAGTGTTTATTGACGTTTATTTTAATATAACCTATGCCTACTTGTATTGTGCAGACACAAGAGTAAAAAAAAAAAAAGACAAGGTTAATTAGTCCTTCTTAAAAAGTTAAATGGATGGAGTACATAAATCTACACTGAACATATGAATAAAACCCTACAGGTTTATTGAAGCGAACGTAAAAAAATTCGTAAAGAGTTCCTATATAAAATGTTTCGCTAACTTTATGGAAAAATATTTTGCCAGCGTGATGCATTATTGTCAAGCTATTTTTACACAGTGAATTTGTGCGTTTTAGTGAGGCGTGATATAGCACACTAAAGGAATATATCATAGTACGCATTAAGTGTTAATTTCGGATTGCTACGGCTTGATTTTTTTTATGTATTGTCTCCCAAAACATGCAAACTTCAAATTACCGTTTACGCCCTCTAGTGTCTGATTTCCGTCGGTATTTTCCGTCGTAGATATCATCAGCACATCGCAGGGAAGTATAAAGGGATTTGGAGGCGTCCAGAGTTCAACCGCACTCCCGCTCCGAAAAATGAAGGCCACATTTAAATAACAAAGAAATAAAGTAAGTTACCTATCAGTAAAATGAGAAATAAGGTAGATTAAACGGTGCAGTAAAAATGTTCAAATAAGTAATATATATACGAAAATTCAGGTGTCCACACCTACGCTTGTTCTTCAGCTGATAATTTTTGTATACAGTCTATTCGCAATTTCATTGAAGTTTTTTAACGCAGCATGGGTGTATTTATTTCGCATGTAATCTGTTCACGGTAAACTGAGCACTCTTGAAATCAAACGTTCAAAAAGTCACTGCCCCTCTCTGAATAATATGATTTAACGGGTAGAATGTCTGGCAAGTTATTATTAAAATAGGTTTTTTATTGAATCGAACATTTACTTATATATTTTATCTATGAATTATATTATTTCATTTATAATTTATATGAATAAATACAGGGAGAAAGTAAGTGTTTGGCAAACGCCTGGTAAGAAATTAGTTCTTAAGCAAATTATTATTACACCGGATGCGCACGAATGTGGTGCGCTGTCCATTTGGTGTAATTTTCTATACTCGGTTAAGCTTTGATTGTGTGAGGCGGAGGGATATCGAGAAAGTAGAAGTTTAGCAGGGCTTCACTAAATTTGAAGTAACCGTGAACGGACTATAGCTTCTGTTTTATTAACGAAACAATCCTTCCCCCTCCATATTAATTTCTACCTACGCCCATGCCATAGCATCATGCGTGCAGGTGAATATCAACGTTGCAGTCTCTTGTCGTTCTCTCGTCGTTGATTAAGGCGAGAGTCCCGAAGCAGACCTTGGGGAGGACAGGGAGGTTGCAGGTTTAACTCGGTGTAGCCGAGCAAATATTGCGCTGACATCTTATTACGAAACTTCCATTCTTCTTCAGTTTTTAATAACCTCGGGATTAAAACCAGGGTCGGGAGCGCAGTGCTGCTGCGGAAAGGAAGGACGAAGAGTTAGCCCGACGATCAAAAAAATGTGCGTGGAGACGATGAAGTGACGTTCCCTTGTCCACAGATTTTCCTGCGCCGCCGAAGTTCGCTAATAAATTTTGCTCTCATTTTAAGTACGATAATAAATGATAAAATGTTCTATTACGGTGCTAGATTTTTACTAGATTTACACAATCATTTATTTAAACTTTGAAAATATATTATTAAAATGCATACTTCCGGGGCAAATATCCAGAAAACTGTTATCGGTAATGTCATTTTTGTTACTGGTAAGTAGAAAACAATTTTCAGTGAATACATAATGAATTTTGGAAGTTTAGCCAGAAACTGCATCTATTTTATTTTTTTCAAATTTGTGATATAATGCTGAAAAATTATGACATATTCAGTGAAGTACTAACAATGAACAGATAAATTCATATAACGTCGAACAAATCCATAAGTAGTAATTTGCCCTTTATAATAAAATTATTTTGGCAACTAATGTTTATGTAAATAAGAACAAATTTGGAAGGATTTTGTACAACATAATTGTCAGTAAAATTTTCATTTAAAACTAAATATTTGAGAAGAGTTTTATGTTTCTCTATTATTGGGTTGAGAATATTTGCTGTTTAACCTATAATTTGTTGGTTTGATTAACGACCTTGGCATTGCAACTGAAAAAGAAACTGGCTCAAACAAAAACATATATTTTTTCTTTCGTTCTTTCTCTTTCAGCTGCAAAATAATTTACAATTTTTTCGATAGCAAGGTTAAACGCATAATGGCTGACGGCAAGGGTAAATCTTAAGTTCACCTGGCTATAAACATCCTCTGAAACACTAATTTTGTCAGCCATGAATTATTTTGTGGATTCATCATCAAACCTAAAAGATTCGGATCAAACGCAAGTTTTGAAGGGAGACTAAATTGAACCACAGCGTTGGATGAAACTATTAGTTAACGACACTGCATTAATTTTTGACATTTCGAACGATCCTCAGATACCCGAAAATTTCGTGATTTCGTTTAAGGACAAGTTAAACTTTATCCGCATGCACTATGGCATTTCACTTCTATGGGACCACAGTTTTTGAGACACGCCCCGGACCACTTTTGACCAATAACGAACCTGTAGGAAAAGCAAGGACAGAATCCCGTGTTACCTGGTCAGTGGTTAGACTGGAGCCACAGCCAATGAACAACTAACTGAGGCTCGAGAACGCAAAGGACTGTGGAGTCTAGCTTGTCGAAAACATTTTTTTATTTGTTTCAACGTAAATATGAATT
>NQII01020701.1:7440-22664 GCA_002778355.1 Clitarchus hookeri
AAAAAAAAAAAAAAAAACTATCAAGAATGGCTTGTTGTGGTTTTATGGCTTTTCAGACACTTTGCATAAGTATCCCGGAGATTTTTCCACTTTCTTTTCAACTATGCTCCTGAAACATAAATACAACATACATTACATTGTTATACAATTCACAATTAATGAAACCTATCTACTATTCTGAAATATTATTGCAGAGTAGTTTGGATTATAGGCTGTAACACCAAATGTAAAGTGTTAAGGTGCATATACATATTTATTAAGTTTCTTAAATATATGCTTCATGCATTCATAGTGAAAACGTGATGTTTGATTTTTATTTCTAGGTTTCTTGCAACTGGCGACACGTTCAGGACTATTGGCCATGGTTACAGAGTAGTGTTCACAACTGTTAGTGCCATTGTAAAAGAAGTATGTGCTGCTATTTGTAACACACTGCAGCCATTATATTTTCCGGAACCAACTAGAAAGATTTGGGAAGAATCTGCACGAGGACTCACGGACGATTGGCATTTTTCGAAATGCGTCTGCAGTATCGATGGCAAACATGTCGCCATGAAGTTCCACAACAACCGCGGATCAAGAAACTTCTGTTATTTGAAGACATTTTCAATAGTACTTTGTCTGTTGTTGGAGCAGAATGTAGGTTTATATGTTTGGTTGTGAAGGGGGAGGGGGATTCGGGAAAAGACAGTGATGGCGGAATATTTGCCGAGTCGTCATATGGGAAGAAGCTAGAGGCCGGACAATTACATCTTCCTGAAGACAGAGCCGCTCCCTTCGCAGGCTGAAACAACGTCTAATGTCATTATAAGTGACCTGGCCTTCAGTTTAAAACACTGCTTGATGCGACGACCATTCCCAGGAAGACATGCGAGGAGAGATAAGCGCAAAGAAATATTCAATGTAAGACTCTCAAAGGCAAGGCGAGTTGTCGAGAATGCCTTCGGTATTCTGGTACACAAGGTGGAGGATTTTGTCGCGACCTATAGAAGTGCCTGAAGCGTTTGCAAAATTAATTGCGATGACTACGTGTGTCTTGCATAATTTATTACGAACAAATAAAAAGACTCAGATTTACATCACTTGTTGTCACAAGAGTCGCAGTCATCAGGTTCTGCGCAGTTTGGTAATTTGGGGTTTATGCTTGCAAGGCGTGCATGCAGAGAAGCATTCCACACAAGGGAAAATTTTTTTGTTTATTTCAATTCAGAAAACCGTTAAATTTTAACATTATTTTTACTTTAAAGGCGAACCGCGAACCTACTACGCGGTTTATTCGCAAGTAATCTAATTGCAGACGATTACCCTTATTATATATATATATATATATATATAATAAACATGACGTCAGGACATGAAAGCAAATAATCACGTAGAAATGCAACTTGCTTAAATGTCATTTTATTATCTTTGTAAATTAAAATGTTTCAGAGATAGCAGTAGTATGTTAAACACTTACCATCCTGTTTGTAAGCATTTCCATTTCCTTCCACACATTGTCCTTCTTCTTAGTGGTCTTGTAATCTGGCTGCGTCAAAACGTAAATAATTCTACGTTATCTAACTTCGTTGATCAGATGTTCTGCCTCCACCGCGCACACGACAAAACCTGACACATGCAACAGGGCTGNAAGGGCCAGTTCCCCGATTTTCGCGCAGTCAGCCAATCAGCGAATAGGTACGCCCACGTGAAAGGAACCACCACCACATTTCACTTATAGCGGCCGCGGTAGTGTAGTGGCTAGACTACTCACCTCCCACCTAGGCGAGCCGGGCTCGATTACCGGCGGGGTCACCTCCCGGATTTACGCATCTGGGAATCGTCCCGGACGATGCCGCTGGTCGGCGGGTTTTCTCGGCGATCTCCCGTTTCCTCCCGCCCTTGCATTCGGACGCTGCCCCATACTCATGTCGTTTCACCACCATCGACTCTCAGGACCTCGATGTTAAGAGCCGCTTAAATCTCTTCACTCACTCACTCTTATCTGTTATGTGGTTACGTGTCTCTTAAAGATTTTTTTTTTCGAAAGTGCTTAATTAAACGCGAATGAGCTACGCGCGTAAAAAAACTGTAGATATAGCGGTAACTTTAACAGGACTCTAGCTTGCAAACTTGTTGCTCGTAGCCGCCTTGACGACCTCGGCACATACTAAGTAAGCATACAGAAATATAATGTTCCATTCGCTGATTGGCCACGCGAGATTGTGGGAACGGGTTTCGCGCCCAATTGTCGGTCACATGCTGGTGAAAGATTCCCTTGGCTGGCAAGGAAGTTATCAGACGCTGATTGGCGAACGACGCGTTCCCAACACGTTACTGATCAGTGACGCCATTTTGTTGGCGCGTGCGTCTGGGGTTCGCGGTACAAAACTTATTTTTAAACCTCTGTATGTCCAACCCACCCTGTGACCTCGGTCTGGAAGGTCGCGTAATTCGTTCGAGTTTGTTTCACCACTGTCACCCAGGAAGAGATGAGCTTGAACGACATTTACAAATATCTGTGCCAGAAAAATACCCGTGAAATATATAGGTGATTTTGTCACAGCGGTGGCAACAGCATTAACAGTGTTGATTTAAAAAATATATATAAATATACTTACACACACACACACACACGTGAAGAGGATTTGTTCTCTTTTTAAACAGCTTTCTTTGCTAATTCAATACTTCTCTTAAAAGCATCTCGCCATCTCTTGGTGAACTTGCAAACTCCAATCAATAGAATATATATACATTTATATAATATATACAAATTATATATAATATATATAAATTATATATATAATATATAAATTATATATATAGAGAGAGAGCAATTGACGTGAAGAGAATTTGTTCTCGTTTTATTCAATGACTGTCACAGATACATCCTGTGGCAAGGAAATACCTGTGACAAAGTAGCAGGCTGTGATTATTCGGCCGTCTGTAAACACCAGTGGGCACGGAGAAGCGTTAGGCAAGGTATGGTTAATTCTACTCAGATTAGGAACAAAACGAGTTTTCTTATGAGGAGTTTGGCACGGGAAAAATTTCCGCCGCTAGGTGCGCAGTTTCCAAAGAGGTAACTTATAATTAAAAATTTTAAGTTACGGGTCTAATAAGAGAGACAGGTTTTACTTAGTTGTGTAGTTATTTTATATTTTACTTATAAATATTGCAATTGTTTTGTTTGTTTTTTTAACGTAAAAAAAAATCGAGAAAAACCTGTACATATGCGACACTAGCGCTCATCTAGTAGAGAAAAATTTTTAGTTGCTAAACTAAAAGCATTGAGCTTCCCAACCCGAGTAGAATTAACACTGGTCAAGGTGAACGAGGGTTTGGAAAATAAGGCGGTTATTGCGTGGGCGGTGAAAGTAAGGGCAGGCTGGGCGTGAGAGAGGAACGGGAGAGATGATCTAACGGCGGTGACCTTGGTTGGTGTCTGCCCGGCCGAGGAGCTTTTCTCCGGTTACCCGGCACACAGAATGCTTACGAGGAATATGCACTGAAACATTTTCTGTTAAATCGTTGTCTGCGCGAATACGCCTACCTCTGTAATTAAAAGTTATGGAAATACAATTCTTTGCCCAAAAAAAATATATAAAAAAATTATTTATGTCCATATCGTTTTACTTTTTTAATGTTAAGGCCCCCGCCTACCTGGCGCGTGAACTGCGTTGCAGTGTGTTTGAAATACACGTTTTTCCCTAGAAACTATTAAAGGTGCGTCCAATGTGCTGCTCTACGAAAAAGAACACACACATCAGACGAGGGCTGTTGAGTGCTTTCAAAACGTCACGTACATTAGAAACACCATTTCAGAGCACTCCAAAATTGCTAAGAACTGCTTTTTTCAAAGTTCTGTATCTCAAAATGCACACGTCGGATGCACACAAAACTACTCAAGGGTCCTGTATCGAACCTTCCTGAAGACTTTCCACCAATAGAATAATATGGTCGCCTCTGAAAGTCCCATAGGTACACGCTGAGCGACGAGAACGCTGCACGCCAATTCAGAGCCTACGCTTAGCGGCGATGGCGCGCTTGATACGCGTGGCAGTGTCGCCCTTATAGCTCCCTCGCTTCTCGGCCTCAAACGCGGGAAAGGCGCTAGGTAGGCGGGAGCCTTAAGTGTATTCACGGAGAAAAAAATTTGCCGAAATGATAAAATACCGCATTTTTTCAAGCTTGCCTACGCAGTTAGCGTAAGCGGTAAGAGAAAAGTACGTTTATACGTACGTAGGCTTTCACCGCGTGTAATAAATTAGCCCTGTTACAGATGTAATTTGCGCAGTACAGTATCACGACGGAAACACTGCATGCCTTGCCCGTAAGAGCGATGAGGCGTTAGGAATGCGTGTTAGTGTCGCCCGTATCGCCCCCTTGCTTCTTGACCTTGGACGCGTTGCTACAAAGTCCTCTTAAGGCTGTGCTTCACATATTTTCCAGAAATCATTATTTTTGGTGTCATAATTTCGGAATCAAAGTAATTACAGACAATGTATGGCTATAGAAAATTTACATTTTACGAGCTGTTTAATATTTTTGTGCTGAATTTTCATAAAGAGTTATCTGGTAGTTGCAAAAAGTCAGGAACATATTTATATATTATTGATAAGTTTCTGCCTTTTTGTAAGCAGTAAATAACACACAGCAAAAATTACATACAAAAATATTATGGAACTAGTAAAATGTAAATTTTCTATAATCAAACATTTCCAATAATACTTCTGAAACTGAAATTATGACACGGAAACTAAGAATTTCTGCATAATAGGTGAATCCGAGCCTGAAAGGCACTGCCTTTGTAGCTTGCAGTCACGGAGTTTAAATGGGGAATCGATGTTTAAAAAAAATCCTTTCTCAGCACATCACTTTTGAAGCTCATTCTTTCGTACAAAAATTTATTCAACGCATCTTTATAAGATAATTACTTCCACGTTAAAAGATTTTTTTTTGTAACATGTAAATTTATATTTTAAATTTTGGAAAAAATTGAACTTTAAAATTGGAAAGATTTCTTAATGGGCCAGCATTCCTTAACCCGTTCTGTCACACATTAATTTCTAAGTTCAAGTGTTGCAAACGCGTAATTTTTTGGTACGCGCTATACTTGTGTTGAGTACTTGTCTTGCGAGTAGTAAACAACGTACTACATGCCCGACGAAATTGGCAGTGCCGGTTGTGGTTCTTAAATAATTCCATAAACCATATTAACCACAAGGAAGACTCTTCGAGCATTGGACACTGATGCTTTGCTGTATACAGTGTCGGACATAAGTATAGTCTGTTCGCGGTTTCTTCGCACTTTTGAATCAAGCCATTGCATAATTATTAGATTATTAGATGTGCCCGTAGTAATTGCTGATCAGGTGAAAGTGTCGGCACTTATTGATTCAAGGGCAACATGTCCTCTTGTAAAACAGGAATTTTGTAATTTATTATTGCGGAATGTAACAAAATGTTTGATCCCGGTACAAAATAAGAAGGAATAAAATCCGATTTTCGCTTGCGAATGGGGGAGTGATTAGTTCATACTGTATTGCCAAATTAAAAATTATAATTGAGAATTTCTCCTGGAAATTCGATTTAGAGTTTTACCAGGTTTGAGTCATTATTTGTTATTAGGTGTGGATTTTTTGGGCAATACCCGTGCCAGTTTGACTTATTTCGTAAAGTGTTACTGTTTGCTTTTTGTAAAGAGCAACCCGTTGCGGTTACATCAAAAAGTTTTCGGTATTATGTGGTGACAGCTAATGAAAAGAATGAGAACCAGGAATAACTGGTTGAAGATTTGCAAGCATAATTTGTGGATGTAATAAGAGTACAGTTAGAGCTAAGAGTTATGCTATACTTAGTACAGTTATACAAAGCGTCCTATAGTTTTAAGGCTTAAAGATCAGGAACCAGTTTCATCTGCACCATACCGTGTAGCACCATCTAAATTAAAAGTTTTCAAACATCTAGTTCAGGAGTTGCAAGATCAAGCTATTTTGGAGCCTTCTGATAGTATATATTCCAGTGCAGCTTTCTTATTGCCTAAGAAAATTCCAGGAAAATATAGATTTATTTGTGACTACCATACGGTGAATGAAAAGATATATGCAGAACCATATATGTTCCCTTCGATCGAGTCAGTGTTTCAAAATGTAGGGTAGGTGAAATATTTTCTATACTTGACTTAAATTCTGCCTTCTTGCAGTTGGTTTTTATGACTCCGTGGGGTTGATATCAGTGGAAAGGCTACGTATGGGGGTAAATTGTAGCCCACAAGCCATGTCCAGGGTTTTGTTTCACGTATTGGGGAAATATCAATACGAGTTATTATTCAAATACATCGATGATGTTTGTGTTTAAAGCGAAAATTTTGAGGAACATATTAAACATTAGCGTCTTCATTTAACAGCTTTGACAGAAGCTGGTTTAACTGTAAATCCTGAAAAAATCACATAGGCAAAAACCAATGTTAAATTCCTGGAATTTGTGATCACAGATGGTCAGTTATTGATGGATCCGGAGAAGGTACGGCCTATTGTAAATTTTCCAGCACCCAAGAATCTGAAAGGGATGGTAGCGTTTTATGCCAAATTCATTCAAGAGTTTGCAAAAATTTCAGAACCTCTCAATGCCCTTAAAAGAAAAGGGGTGGATTATGTTCGGAGTACAGAGCAGGAAAGTGCATTTAGTCAGTTAAAGGAAAAACTATCTTCTCCACCTGTGCTTCATTTGCCTCATTTTGACAAACCATTTACTTTACAAGTAGACGCTAGTTCGAAGGCACTAGGTGCAGTACTTTGTCAAACCGAAAGTAAATGCTATGCTGCCGTAGCCTATGCTAGTCGGCTGCTCACGCCAGCAGAGCAGACATTTTCTGCGTATGAGAAAGATTTCAGCCAGCAATCCACTACTACTTACGACGAACAGCACGCTGTTGTGATTGGCTGATTCGCCCCTGAAAAAAAAAAGAATGAAGCCAGACTATTGTCGCTTTACAACTAGACATAGAAAATTTCGTGAGTTCAGATACGTAGGCTATAATTCACAGTGTACTATGCGACCATTATATATGTTATCAAATAATTGGTTGCTTGTTGTCCCAGTGGGAGACGGTGATCGAGTAGGCCTATGCATTTCGTTGCATGTTTATTATTGTCTCAGAGATCTTTAGAAGGTGCGAAATAAGGCACAAACCCAATGTAAACGTAACACAACATACGAGGTTTAGAATCCTAGCTTGTGCCCAAATGAATCAGCGAGTTTTTCAGGTGTCAGCTTTGTGACGCCCAAGCGAGGTTTTCCTCCTAGCGAAGCGCCGTATTTCTATAATTCACTCTAAACAGCTTAACCAAACTTAAGATTTCGCGCGAATTGCCAATTCCAGCACAACGCTATAGTTTTTCGGTTGAAATACGGTATAAACTTCAAGACGCGACAGTTCGATTCGTTATTTGTGATAATCTCACAATTCTTAAGGTGCGATTTGGCAAATAGGGATTTTTCCTGGGAAAATCAATTACACTTTTAACGATACCGTTAAAATAATTACCGTATATAATACTACCATGCAAAGTATTATTCCTGTGCGCACTTTATTTGCCCAATAATCACGCTTTCAAAATGTAAAATTTTTAAACTCTTTTGCAAAAATCAAAACGGTTTGTTATTGGCTAACGTGCGCGTGACGTATCGTACATGTTTTGGTTTCGCCACCTTAATGTCAGTATGAACGTGAACGTATTTTCGGCCGGTTGCCGTGTATTACAGAGAAACGTTGGAAAAGAGATATCATTATTTTTGGAAACGTGTGTTTCTTGCAAAATTTACTCATACATTCAACATGATTTTGCTTCANAAAAGAGATATCATTATTTTTGGAAACGTGTGTTTCTTGCAAAATTTACTCATACATTCAACATGATTTTGCTTCAATTTTCGCCGCCTTCGTCGATGTTTTAAATGTAGTCGGCGTTTCAAAACACCATTTTAGTACAGCAATAGGCACTTAATTTAAACTTGTAGGTAAATATTCTATTCAAGAATTTTACTCTCACAAATAACCACTTTTATTTTATACTCACGTAGTAACGCTCAATTTAAATATTTTCCTGCATTTTGGAATCCCAGTTTTTTAGATTAGTCCTAAACACTAAGAATAAAGATTAAGTAAGTCTCTACAGATTAAATTAGTATGACACGAGTTTTATTAAAGAAATATTTTTTAACATACGCCTATGCAACGGGCATAAAGAAGGAGCACATAACCTCAAAAACTATTCAGCAGTTTTCAACGATATAAAAAAGGACGTCTTCATATTTTAATAACAAAAAGCAAAAACATACCTGTCATATATGCAATGTAAACCACAAAGTTTTTATCAAACAAAGGCACTCGTTGGCCGTGTTNAGCAAAAACATACCTGTCATATATGCAATGTAAACCACAAAGTTTTTATCAAACAAAGGCACTCGTTGGCCGTGTTACGGATTAGTAGTGCAATTACGGTAATAAAACACGTTTACTTAATGCTGAAATTATTTTCACCAACAAAATATGCCCTTGTCACAAAATGCATAGAGTTTTACGGTTCTTAACTACGATTATGCACGTTTCAAGCTTTGTTTTTTTTTTCCACTTAAATTATGCGTAGATATCTTATCAGGTGTACATTTCGTTTTATTTTTGCATAGTGGAGCTACGCAACACTTTCTGGTGTTCTATGACATAGTAATAACATTAAAATCCTCCGAAACCAGAAAATATAATAGAAATTCCAAATGCACACCTTACCCGCTAAGGCATTTGCATGTAAACAACAAAGTCCAACATGTATACTCACGTCAAAAGCACGTAAATTTGGTGGCGTCCGTTTATCCCGCACTAATAGTAGTCTATTTTAAAATGAATTATTCTCGAGTTATAAAACACGTAAATAAATAAAGGACCACATTGAGTCATAAAATTTACCATACGATCACGCGGTAGACAAAAAAAAGTAGGGAAAATTCCTATTATTGCAGAGTTATTCTCAGGCAGATGGGGCAAATGCACTAATANGGTAGACAAAAAAAAGTAGGGAAAATTCCTATTATTGCAGAGTTATTCTCAGGCAGATGGGGCAAATGCACTAATCTGTTTGATAAATTTCTCTCTTTTTATTTTTTATTATTTACTTACACAATTTTGCTATTCGGCAAAGTTGTCACAAAATGAAATATTCTCAAATACAAAGTATTGTTTTCGGTAAATTTTAGACATTATTATACCGTAGCTCTGCACTCTAATAAAATACTAGATTTGTTATTTTTTTTAAAATTATTATATGCTATTCTAGATTAATTCAGCATTTTTATAGTCTTGCTTAAGATTTACTTTTCTGCTCATTTTGTATCCCCGAGGCAATGTATAAATTATCATTGCCATGTATCTAATAGCTTTATTCATGCATTAGCCACGTGTAGATATGAAATTGTTAGGAACATAAATGTATTGCTAATATTACAAGTTATACTATTAATATGTATATATAAACCATATTGGCCATACCTTTTAACGTTATTCTTGCAATGCAATACAACATAAAGACTTAGAACTATTTTACTTGATTTGCTGCCAAATGAGCTGAGAGCCTGCATGCTAGTGTAGTTTTAGTCTATTCGTGGTTCCTTAACACTTTTTGAATCAAAGCTTCGAAAAGTGACCCCATGTATGACGTGTTCGGTTGTTTCCAAAATATGTCAGGCATCACAAACGAGTGAGCGAGAAGTGCCGGAATAAAGGGGCGGGGGAACTGGAGATCCCTGAGAAAACCCGCCGACTAGCGGCATCGTCCGGCACGATTCCCATTTGCAAAAATCCGGGAGTCACCCGGCCGGAGATTGAATCCGGATCGCCTTGGGTGGAGGCGAGCAGGCTAACCGCTCAGCCACCGCGGCCCCGGATCACAAATATTTTATACTCGTGTTCACCTAAAAAAGTAACTTATTTTTGGTTAAATTGAACTTCTACTTATATTTTATCTATAAATCACAATATTTCATTTACAAATATTATGAATAAAAACCGGAATAAAATATGAGTGTTGGTAATGCCTAGTCAGAAATAGTCTTTAAGTAAAATATTATTAAACTGAGTGTCCATGGATGCGGTGCGTTTGTCTCGTTGGTGTAAATTCTAGACTAGGTTAAACTTTGTTTGCATGAGGCGGAGGAATATCCTAAAAGTAGAGTTTTAGCAGGGTTTCAGAAAAGTTTGAAGTAACCGTGAATATACTGTACTATATATGGGTAGTGACTTGTTTCTAAGGTTGCTTTCGAAAACATTTACCGTGAACATGTACATCAAATCACAACGTAATCAACATAATTACTTTCATTATCATGCATTTACGACCAAAATCCAGTGGCAGCCAGGGTTACATCAATTTAAGCCACACAATTTTTTAAAGTTTATGTCAGTGAATTAAGTGTGCCGCGTTGTTCCTGAATTTCTAAAGAAAGCATACGAGAGGAATCAGTGAGAGTAATTTGAGCCGCCTTGAACAGTTGAGGTCTTGAGCGCCGATGGGCTTGAAGTGAGATGAATACGTAATAGCAGAGGCGTGGCGTGCAATGGCGGGGGAAACATAAGCCTGTACGCCACGATGGAAGATTCCTTGGACGATTCCATGCAAGCCTGCATGGTCGCTTGTATGGAAGGTTCTATGGAAGATTTGGCTGACTACTGGCCGTTTGCGTAATTGGCCGCGTGCAATGTTCAATGGAAGGTTTCCTTACAAGGTTGAAATTTGAAACAATCAAAGAGAGGGTGGTAGACTAATTTTGTTTATTTTATTTTGGGAAAGAACACTATACTATTAAACAGGAATAAATATTAAATACAAAAATCACGAAAATATCTACTGATTCCATTGTGCGAAAAACTACGGCAAGCATTCGTGTTTACTCAACATAAAAATAGCAGTTGTAACAACAAAATTCTGTGAGTGGACACGTAATGCTGAAGTCGTGAGTGAAAATAGTTCCTGAACCACAGCTGCAGAAGTATATCATTAAAAAAAAAAAAATGCACTCGTCTTTACTTGCGTGGCAAACAAGTGTCGTTGGACAGGTTATTCCGAAGAACCCTCCATAACGGCTCGCATGCAGGCTCGGGTAGCAGGTCTCGTGGAAGCTTCCGCCCGAGCCTGTAAGGAAAACGTTGTAGTGGCTTACGGGCTTGAAAACCCCGGGAAAACTCCCTCGGTCAACGACAACGTCCGCCACGTTCCCCAAATGCGGCAATCCGGTTCGCCTCTGTGGGAGGCGTATAGCCCCACAAAAAAAAACACAGTTTCCACTTAAGACTTTGCTGTTTTCGTTTTTTTACATTGCTATATACTCTACGTATTACCCCCTTTGTTGTCAGAGGCCTCACTACGTGAAAAATTTTAATTGTATACCTTTTAATAAAAATGATTGATGTTTCAAATGAAGAGGGTTATAAATCGCGCCAGCAAAACTAACGTAAAAAAAAAAATCAGCGATGGGGGAAATGTGAGTGCTTTGCGCTCGATAAAGTTTGGTAGAGGCCGAGATTGTGTAGTGTCACTGCAAGATTTTCGCGCGTTTCAGATATGGAGGACGTTGCCATTAGCTACTGGGTTTTCTCGGGGTACTCCCGCTACCGACACCTCGCTTCACCTGCACGGCGCTATTGACCCCAGCTGCTAAGAGGCTGTAACAACCCTTATACAGAAATTATTGGTTTAAGTGTCATAACAGAAGAGTCAGGTTCATTACAGAGAATGTTCCATTATAGAAGCTTTACATTTCATAGTTCTGTGCAAATTTATGCACGTGATTTTAATAGGTTTTCTCTGGTTGTCATTAATATGTGATAAAAAATACATATAAAAAAATTTGAGTTTAGTTAACGGTTGCATGAATATGCATTACTAGTTCATATATTATGTCTGTAATTATAATCAAGGCAATACTGTCACATTTTTTTTCCCAACAAATCCTCCTAAATTTTTACAAGGAAGATATAGATAAAAAAATTTCAATATGGCGTGTGACGCGAGCTTTTAAGCACCGCGCTAATATATAGCGAAATAAGGATGGCCGAACCGATATTTGAAACGCGGATTTTCCCGAACGCGTTTACAGCCCGTGTCACCCGTCATATTGAATTATATACATATATATATATATATATATAATATATAGGAAAATTTATCATACGAAAAGAATATTTAGGGGGGAGGGGGAGTTAGAGGAAGGAACTGGATTTTGGGGGAGGATGCAACGCAATAGTCAGCTGAGCCACCAGCCCGCGACGACAAGATCGCACGCTTTCGGTTTTCGACGGCTACCGGAATTCTCGTACGGGGCATTATCACGCGGCATATCTCTCTCCAGCAGGTGTTATGTTAGTCGAGCAGTTTCTGTCCTTCGTTGCCTCTTATTCCCCGCCTGCCGTCTGCCGGCCAGAACGCGGACGTTATAACGTGCTCGTTTCCGCAGCGGCTGAGATGACCAACTTACGGCATTGCTCCGCAGCGCGTGTGCCGCGATGTAAGGCTGTTCTCGGTAAACTGAGCACTTTTGGAAGCCCTGCTTAAGATATATTTGCATGCACGTTGTGTATTCTTCCACCACATCTACAATTAACATAGCCATGGACCTGATCACTTTATTCATGCGTCGCGTCGGTCAAGTGAAACCGTGAAATTATTAGGAAAAGTAAATATTTATAAATGTTCTTATTCTTACACTTACAGTTTTCTGTACTTCCTGTTTATTCTAATCGTTCACCATCATTCGTCTTGTACCATTGCAGGCATAATTGTGGTATTTGATGTGACGACTTAAGTAACTTTTTTTAGTGTCCATTAAATTTTGTGTAGTTTTAAGTGTTGCTAAATGTTACAAACGCCTGATGATGGTTTTTAATGCTTGAAGGAATATGTCTAAGTAGCGCGGATATCGTGGCTGCAGCAGAAAATAATTTTCCAGTTACATCACCGGAACCTGAAGCGAATAGGAAACACGGAGACGTTCCGTATATTGTATTTACGGAGCCCATCTCCGTTTTTCGTCTTTACGGATTGCTTTTCCGTGTATGTACTGTACATTTCCGTAAAAGGGTCCGTAAATATACGGAAATTTTTAACACTGTGTTGATAAATGGATAAATCCAACCTGGCGGGGACTGATTCCCTCGCGGATGCAAAGTGCAGGCTGCTTTAGGAACTACGGGTTCCTAAAGACCCCCGCATCTTCAGCCCTTCAGTCGGTAGTTGTTCCCCTCGCCATAGCGTGCGCTCGTCAGACTCGGCATTTCATTCCATCCGGCGTTTGAAAACTGCTCTATTTCACTGACTGGCGCAGCCGGTCCAGGGTTTTGAGTCTTGATAGTTTCGATATCACACTGCCTAGAACGCCTATACATTTTCTCGGGCGTCCTTTCGAATCAAACCATTCCCGTTCAGTGACGCGTAGTAAGGCGAGAAATACTTGCCACAGCACAGCGGAAACCGAGCTGTCATGGCGGCCCAGTCGTACGTGAGGTATTTTCATGATTACGTCTGACTTTTCTGAAGTCTCGCGAAAAATGTACATTCGAGCTACTCACTACGCGTACTTCCACCTCATGTAAATAAAATATAAACCAACGAACATACAAGTAGAGAGTTGTAACTCAAGGGTATAACGAGAGATCCGATTCATTTGTTTGCCGAAGCAAGCCGAAGTAGGTTCTACGGTACTACCGACTTTATAACACAGAGTAAGCTACATTTTCACTTTGTTGTGTTGGTGGTATTGCAGATATTTCGCCAGACGTTTTATTATTTTTATGTTGCGATTGGTTTATGTTTTCTGGGCGATATTATTGATGCGCCTCTTATCCACAGTTATTTCGTATCACAAATACATTTGAGCGGATATGAACTGTAACCGTGAAGGTGAAACACTACATTACAACTAATTTTATGCGTATATTAATGAAAATATACGTTTAACGAATAAACAGACGTGAAGGGCGCTTACACAAAGCAGTCTGTGCTACCACCATCAAAATTAAACTATGCAAATCAATAATGAGGTTACACGATATCTAAAGACAGAAACTACATGATTGTTTATTGTATATTTATGCTATGGGAATATAACACATACCTTCTTTAATAAATTTTTTTAACGCTGAAGATGTAAGACCGTAGAACCTTGTACTTCGGGCAGACTTCGGGTATGGAAGAACACGCTAAGGACAAAACAACGCACCATATTTGTGCGCCGAACAGAGAGTTTACGTTAACGTTTTTTCTTTAACAACGAGATGTGATTCCAACAGTGTGAACTGACAACCTAGATTTGTTATTAAAGGCGTTCAAGAGGATGAAATTTTATATTTTCTTATCAATGTGACATTTAACAGAATGGACACATTTATTTAATGTGTTTGTTATTTAGTATCTACGACACTCACCGTGTCAAATTTATATATTTTTCTTTATTTTATTAAGTTTACACCACGAGCAGCTTTATTTAAGCCCGTATTTCACTTTGATTTTCATAATAGAAAGAAGATGATGATTACTAACGTTAAAATATCTTTGTTTGTTTTTTCAAAATTTTACTGTTTTTTTAAAAGTTAAATTATAATTGTTAGATTTTTATTGTCTCTGAATATCGTATGAAAGTAAGTTTGATTTAAGAAGTTTGTCATTAAAAGGAAAAGTTGGCAGAATTTTGTTTGGGTAACTGAGGGTCTTAATTGTGAATGTAAACACAACACTAGCAAGCTTAAAGGAGTAATGTATTTTAAATTATTATTTTGCCATTTTATTTACAAATTTCAAATTTTATCGGTGTAACGAGAAGCACTAGCCCCCTCGAACTGATCGTTAGGTCTGGTTAGCCATAATGGTTACCCCGACAGGGTTTTAATAAGAAACTATGCCTATTAAGTCGGGTCCAGAATTTAAGACCAGAGGCGAAAACGAGTAGCGTGTAACAAAAAATAACCCTTAGTCCGGGCTCCGAAAACGGGATAAAAATATTAATAATTTCGTTCGACACCCGCGTAACAGTGCGATTTTTGTACAAGTACTGTAGTAGCACCACACGCCCAATTTTTTTATTTTATTTTGAGAAACGTGGAATTATACCAAGCTGCACGACTCAACAGCTAAGTAACATTCAGTACCATAATGCAGGTTTTAATTTGCCAGAATTTCTACAGGAAATGTTTATATCTG
>NQII01020703.1:6150-16309 GCA_002778355.1 Clitarchus hookeri
ATATTGAAGAGTGTGTGTGGTGTATTTATATGTAAATTTAACCAACAAACTTCGACTGCTTGTTAGTCTCGAAAAAAGCAGTGAAAAATGTGGTATAAAGTGTATCCTATGGGCGGTATACATATTTGAAGTTGTACCTGAAACACAAGTTATTGCAAATGTTGGAGGAAACTTTTAAGACGGAACACAGAGTGTATGGATGAGGACCAACTAAAGAAAGACCAGCAAACTCCACAACACCTGTCGTTGTCATCAAATTATTTCATTTAATTAATCACGGTTAATCTCCTTAATTCGAACTAACCTCTATGGTGCGGTAGCATATTTAGGATTTAAATGATGTNTAATTAATCACGGTTAATCTCCTTAATTCGAACTAACCTCTATGGTGCGGTAGCATATTTAGGATTTAAATGATGGATTATTAATCCATATGAGACAATTAACGAAAAAAGTCTCCTTGTGTAAATACCCTAAGCCTCACTGTTTTCGAGTAATTTGTGTTTTAATTTAAAAATAATAGTTACCAATATCTGGCAGGTAGGCAACACGAAAAACCCTCTATAAAAGAGTGTTGCGGCTAGAAAGGGGAGGGGATGATTGCACAGAGCTGTACATAGTAACAGTAACACTGTAAGCGTGTACCGCCCTTAGAATCCACTTTATGCCATAAGTCGTTTATACGTATCCAACATATTTTTGTTTGTCGGTCGAAGTTAGACACATCCTCTCTCTCTATTTCTCTCTCTCTCTCTCTCTCTCTCTCTCTATCTTTCTCTCTCTCTCTCCTTATTTATATATATAGTGAATACAAAATAATGAAATACCATTTCGTAAAACACTTTTTTAACAAAATACCTCGAAAAATACTATACATAAATTGCGAAACTATTTAATCACAAGACCAACATGTGGTCATGTAACAAATTTCCAGTAATAACGTTTTTACAATAAGAAATTTGAAATTGTCGTGTTATAAAAATACGTTAAATTTAAATATTTAAAAATTCTAAAAATTGATATTTAAAAAATTTTGACATTTAAATTTAGGTCATGAACAGATTACTTAACATTGGGATATACAAAGAAAACTATCGTCTCTTGCATCGTTCTATCATTTCTACTCCGCAGCTAGTCTATTTGATTACGTTTTACCAGGCTCGCAGTGTCTCACAGAAAACCAGACGCACCCAGAAGATATTCGCCTCGCGTCTTTTATCCCGTTGATAGTAGAAATTCTTCATGACGTCGCATACGCAACAACATCCAACAGCAGTCTCGAGAAGATGAAAAAGAAGGAACGAGAGAAACCATCGCCAAGGCGAGCAAGCCTGCACTCGGCGCATAATGTCACCGGCGCTTCGTCCAGGGGGCGGCAAGAATACATTGGTTATACTATAGCAGAATTGGGAAAATATATGTGCCTTAAATATGCTAGTCAATAAAAAACGCATTATATTGTATTTGTTTGAATAGCTATTCAACTTCCAGACATTAACTACAAGTTCTATTTCCTCGCAAAAAAAAAAAATGGATTATTTTTCACAAAATGGTCTGTCAAAATCACAATTTTGGTGTTTTTGGGACACACAAAATATAAGAACGATCTCACTTACCGAAATGTGATGATTCACATTAAGATCTATAAAATCAGGTAATGAAATGTTTTCTAAATTAAAAAAAAAATGCCTTAAAATATTGCAATATGCAGAAACTTATAACTTTTGTAAAATAAGGTTTGCTAAGCGTACCTTAAAATGAATAGGAATATTACCTGTCAGTTGCTTTTGTTTAATTCCTGCCAATTATTAAGTTTATTTTATTTGTATCTCCCAAAAACACCAAAATTGTGATCTCGACATGCTATGATGCAAAAACTATGCAATCTATATTTTATGTTTGGAAAGAGTATTTATAAGTGATGTCTACAAGTTGAACGGTGTTTCGTACCAGTATAAAATATTAGATTTTTGGGTGATCAAAACTTTTAAGTCTAACTTACCACAGAAATAGTCCGCGAATTTTCATCATAGCTAAAAACGTAGCAGGTCACATAATGTCTCCATCGTGAGGATAGGTAACTTAAAGCCTGTCCTGTCAGCACCGTATTAAAAGAGTGCAATGTTTAAATTAATTGCCACTGAAGCTTAACTTTTTTATAAACAATAGAATTGTTACTTTCGTAATGGTATATAAAGCATATTTATATTGTATCAGTGTGATGAGTAGCTTGGTTTATACGTTGAAACATGTAAATAGGGCATCCAATAAGTTATTTTTACACGTGGGCTGAGAGGGATAACTACGTAGGAGGGCCTCTAAAAAAGCTCAGACAACTAATAAAAAAGCTATAACATTTCATGTGGTAAAATAGGTAGAATTTCTTTTGTCACTGATTACTAAATAGACAGACATAAGAGTAAACACGCTATTATTTGTACCTAATAATAAATCGTTTTTGACGAAATAACTTGTTTATTTGCAGAGACGCCTAATTTCCGCGTAAAAATTCAAGCAAAGGCTAGACTTCAATATCTTACGAGCAAAATATCAAGCAATCCTTTGATTAGTGACTGCGTGTCTTTGGAAAAAAAAAGCTTTTTTTCTATGACTTGCCACACTTCAATTACTCCTACACTGAAGAGCCAAAAAAACTGGTATAGATGTGCGTATGCAATTAACAGAGGTATGGAACCAATCAGAGTAACGCGATGCGGTCGGCAGCTAGATCAGTTACTGCTGCTACAATGGCTGGTTATCAATATTTAAGTGAGTTTGAACGTGGTGTTATAGTCGGCGCACGAGAGATGGGACATAGCATCTCCAAGGTAGCGATAACATTTGGATGTTCGCGTACGACCGCTTCACGAGTGTACCGTGAATATCGAGAATCCGGTAAATCATCAGATCTTCGACATCGCTGAGGCCGGAAGAAGATCGTGAACGAGCGGGACAAATTACGTCTGACGAGAATCATTAAACGTGACAGACGTGCACTACTTTCCAAATTGGCGCAGATTGGATTTGTGGACTGCCCTGCAGGATTCATGGTGTGAATTGTCTCCTTCATACCTTCAGACATTAGTCGAGTCCATGCCACGTCGTCTTGCGGCACTTCTGCGTGCTCGGGGGGCCCTACACGATATTAGGCAGGTGTACCAGTTTTTTTGGCTCTTCAGTGTATATCACGACCATATCTGTGTCACGGATTGGCAAATAAGNTTGGCTCTTCAGTGTATATCACGACCATATCTGTGTCACGGATTGGCAAATAAGACGCGTATTGCTTAAATTGAAAGAAAGTGTTACAGAAACAGGTTTCCTGTAAATAAACGTTTTCTTAATACGCCTTTACCCTGCTTTGTGAAGAAAACAAAGGTTCATCAGGTCACATTCCTGGTGTATATGTGTAGGTCTGTGTATAACTGTGCGTGTGTGCGTTTACCATTCTTAAATCTCTTTTTAACCCGTGAAACGAACTTCACCAAATTCGGTACACATATAGCACTTAGTAAAGACATTATACTTTTATAGTTATCAAACGCTGGCTTCTTACTTTCAAAATGGTAACCTTTTTAAAATTTATGATGATACGTCAATACTGCGGAACCATTCAGCATATTTAAAACACATTTTTACTACGTTGGCAGAGCATTGTGTAATCATTGCGTTTAGAAATGGATATTAATCTTGGTCCATCATTTTGGAAGATAGCACTGCATGAAAAAACAAGGAGTTACTGATATTACTAATGAGCCTAATTAACTCTATTTTAATAAAGTTCTTAAAAGTTTTAATGAATGTTTACTCTAAATCCGTATCAGTGATATCAATAAGTGAAATAACGTTCACTGAAGGTAATTTGATAAGCTAATGCTGACCGGCGAATCAAGCAAATTAACTGGGAACAACTGAATTGTAGCACTGACATTCTTGCTATTCAGTGGGAAATCACAAATAAATAAGTAGAATTCAAACACTATGAAATATAGTTACGTGGTTCTGATTATCCGTTGTTAAATTCTCACTGTTTTCATTGATTTGGCTCAATTGTCACTGAGTCAAGTTTAGAGTGCAGGCTTTGACATCTCGTTTACAGCAATATCATTGAAGATAAAACCAGAAAATTGTGCAACAGTTGTGAGAAAATAACAAATACACACGGGCTTTACCCGGGACTCAATCCCAGAAAACATCGTATCATAAGCTATCGTGCAATCAAAAATATTACGGAGGTAGGATTCGCGGCATCTACTTAGGATATATCAGTATAATGTTTTGAATCATTGCGTTTACTAACCTGAAATACCTACATGCATTCATTTTTAAATAAGTGTCTGAGCCACTTAAACTACATAAGTGTACATCACCTACTGTAGCGCTTCTTGTGTGAATAATTTGGTGGAGATGTTTGAGTGGTCCCTGAGATATGGCATGAAAACTTTATTTACGTATTTGGTACTCTCTTATAAAACTGCCTAAAAAGAGTGTGTATACGATGCTTCTGTTTAAAACGTTTGGCTGAAATTGGTTAAATTGTTTTGAAAACCAATTACTCAACCCCATTAAATAATGGTGTACACGATTTGGTGGAAATTAGTTAAATGGTCCCAGAAATATAGAGAAATGTTCAATTTTCTCACATGGCATAATGTTGCAAAAAGGGTGGCAAAATACCCTAGTAGCGAAATTTGGTTGGACGAACAATGACCCAACGTTTGGCTCTACCATTGGCCCAATGTTGGCATATTACGTTGGTCCAACATAATGTTATGGTTGTGTGCGCACTTTTAAGAGCGGTGTTTTCTTTATATCGTACATAATGCCAACCAATAAAAATCGTTCTGCAAACGTTTATTACCAGGGTTTTAAATAAATTTTACGGACTAACAAAAATAAAAGAAAATGCATTAATCCTATTTATAACTTTTCAAATAGTATCATGACCTGTAAAATTCTATTGTGTGTGTCCGACTCGAACATGCATACTTTCGACTATCAGCCCGAGATGTTATATAATAGACGAATGTATTTTCTTGCGATCGATGAAGAAATGAACACATATACTTGAATTTCAGTTCGATATACTATCATATATTTTATGTATTTAAGTCGGAATTTACTACTTTGAAAGTGAATGTAAAACCTATCAGTTACAAAAATGTATTTTCTAACTAATAACCAAAACACAACCAACAACATACAGTTTATTTTTAAAGAATCTCTGTGCTAAGAAAACGTGAACAATTAAGCAAATAAAAAGAATCATACACGTTTTTCTTTAGAAAAAATTAATAATATAATGTGATGGCATAATGTCTGCAATGCAAGGTTGTCCCAACGTAACAAAAAAAATTAACCACCAACTGTTATTTTCACAACATTGTCTCAAGACATGAGGAACAAAACACATTTTTAAAGAAACATTATATTTGGTAATTATTAATATGCTGTAAATATTATTAATAAGTTTACTTTAATTTAAAACTATTATTTACTATTAGTGAATTTGTTGGTTGTTCAATGTTGCCCCAAAAAAGTTTTACAGTACATACATAACGCGTACAATATGTGTAACCAACACACAACCAGGGAAGTCAATTTTAAATTAGACATGGTTTGTGAGTTAAAAACATTTCCTTTAAACATTCATACGAAATTATAGTGTTGTTTCATTAGAAATAGGATAATTTCCTTTGTTGGCACGTTGGTTAAACAGTGTTGGCCCAACTAATGTTTATACACCAGAGGCCCACAGTACGTTTTCCGACAAGTAACCAACGCATTATCGACGGAGTCGATTTCAAATAAGACATTGTCTAAATGCATTGCTTTTAAGCAATCATACGAAATTCTATTATTATTTCATTCGAAAATATGGCAATAACCTTTGTTGGCATACTGTTGGTTACACAATGTTGGCCCAAAAAACCTTGTATATACATTATTCTGACAATATGTTTTCCAACAAGTCACCAACACATCCTCAACGAAATCAACATAATATAAAACATCGAATGTGTGTTAAAACTTAGCTATTAAGAAAATACAAAATTATAACTTTACTTTAACAGAAATAAGGTAACCACGATTTTTGGCACGATGTTCGTTACACGTTGTTGGCCCACAGAGGTTTACATACCAGATGCTTACAGTGTGTTTTCCAACAAGTCACCAACACCTGAACAATTAAATCAATTTTAAACAAGATATGGTTTGTGTGTTAAAAATATAGTTTTAAAACAAAAATATAATTTTTTTATATAATCTGAAATATGGTAATTATAATTTGTTGTCATAATGTTTGTAACACAACGTTTGCCCAACTTAACTATTAGTACCAATTACCAACTGTTTTGTTCCCAACATTGACATAATATTTACCAACTGATTGTATTTTAAAGGGAAATAACTCTTGTCATGACGTACCGTTATATTATATAAAATGCAAGAAAGTGACATTGTTATCATTTAAAAATGATGTTCCATATATTAACATAAACTGTTGATCGGCCAACGTCGGCCAAACATAAAAATACCTCATATTACCAACAGTGTGTTTACCAACTTGTTACCGAATAAAAACCGACCATTTGAAGTTACACTTGCTATACGTTATGGCATTATCTAATTTAGTGACAACTTTGTCTCAAGGATGTTAAGTAATCTTGTAAACTTTTCGTGGTAGAAAATTCGTAGTAGAAAATTTTTTTTGGCATTTTTTGTTGGGCAAACGTTGCATTAATGTGTGTTCCTCAACCAAGCGTATAGTCAACCTTTCTAACCAAGTGCTAACGTTGGGCCAACGAAGGTTGCTACTAGGGGAGGATCTATGTATGCATAATTGATGCTCCTAGCAGATACTGTTAGTTTACAAGATTCGCTTAAACTCTTTTGAATTGATTAATAGATATAAAATGCAAATGAAAATTATTTATATTAACGCCAATAAAATACGGTTCGCCGCACCTAAAACGTGTTAATTTACATATCGTTCTGTATACTTGCGTGTAAAGTTATGTAGGACTCGGTTGATTGTTCCTCGAAATAAAGGATAAAACATAAACTTTTTAATCTGACTATCTTCATAGATGGAGGCCAAAAAATTGTATATAAGCAAATTTCATTACTCTTATAGGTAGAGTATACATAGTTAAGATCGGGTTGCATAGTTTCTTAGATATAGCTCACTAAGCTATAGTGTTGTTATAGCCGCCATTCTGAAAATAAATGTCTGGCACACTTAAAACATACAAAATAATGTGATCTACCACAGCACATTCGCAAAATGTGGTGGTAATCCGTTGATTGTTTCCCAAGACATGGCACAAAACTTTATCTTTATCACGTGGGGCTATCTTATGAAATGGTGACGAAATGAACCTCTGTGTAGCCATATTTTATGGTTGTAATAAATACTGCTAGCATATAAAGTTAAGTAGAAACTTGTTTCGTAGTTTTATAGATATATCTTACTGAGTTAAAATTGTTTTGATGGCCGTCATTTTGAGAATAAGTGTTTGAGCTTCTCAAAACGTGTTAAATTACATTGTCTGCCATAGTGCTACACAGAAATAAATTTAATGTCGTGACAAGAGTATTAACGTTACTACAACAATAATTTTTTTGTTATCTTTGAACTATCTGTAACTTTAGTTGCTTTTAATGTACTATACTGCGAAACTATTAATATTAACGTAACATTAAGTACTTTTGTAACATGATTACCTCCTTACTGTTCTGTTAACATTAAGGTAGTGTCTATGTTGCGGCAAAACAAATTTTGTGTTGAATTGATCTTAGTATCGAAATATTCGGAACTGTTAATAACACCAGTGGAGTCGTGGCCCTATATATGGTAATTATCGAAAGACGAATACCAAATCAGGTATAAGAGACTGAAGGCTTGACAAGAAATATGCTGCTTCGTGGTAGACCGTTTTATGGAAAAAGATGAGGCAGCAAAAAATTAATAAGCAAGTGATTGCTAATATTTACCTGTAAAACAGTAGTTTTGTTAGGTACGGAAGTATTGTAGACATTTATGTATGTACGTATGCGGGTATATACAGTACAGATATAAAAATATCTGCCTTTAAGTTTGCGGGCTTTATGAAGAGAAGGGTAGGTGAAGCCGCATTTGCTAATAGGCGACCATCTCCACGCATGGGTCGCGGAGGGCGGACAATCCACGTCCATGGGTCGCGGAGGGCGGACAATCCACGTCCATGGAGAACAGGCCTAACTTTGCTTACTGCCGCTTGCACAATAGAGAATTTTCCGAAACGCGCAGTCGCCAATAAGATCCAAACCTCGTTTTCAGAGCCTCGTGTCCACCAACCTGTGACCGGATACTCTTTAAGACTCCCGCCCTACCTGGTGCTTCAACTGCGTTGCAGAGTGTTTAAAATCCACGTTTTCCCACGAAACTATTTAACATGTGTTCCATGAGCTGATCTACGAAAATAACACATTTCAGACGAGGGCTGTTGAGTACTTTCAAAATGTCACCCACGTTACAAATACCAATTCAGAGTACTCCAGAACGGATACAGACGGTTTTTTCAAAGCGTTGTAGCTCAAAATATACGCATCAGATACATACAAAATCACTCAAGGGCCCTGCACTGAAACATCCTACAGACTTTCAATCACTAAAATAATAGGGTCGCCGCTGAAAGTCCCGTAGGTACATGTAGTGCGACTAGAACACTGCACGCCAGTTCAGAGCCTTACGCTTAGCGGAGATGGCGCACTTGATTCGCGTGGCAGTGTCGTCCTTATCGCTCTCACGCTTCCCGGCCTCAAACGCGGAAAAAAGCTCCAGGTAGGCGGGAGCTTCAAGGCTGTTGTCTACCTGGAGTTGTTTTCGCGTTCGAGGCTCAGACGTGCTAGAAAGATTAGGGCGTCGCAGTAAGTGTGTGTATATACAGAAAGTTGCAAAAAGATTCATCCCGTTTCAGAAGGCTATCTACTTTAAACCAAGAAACAGATAACCACGTGGTAAAGAGTGAAATACGGGCTTTAATATAAAGTTTTGCCTACACGTATCACAAATTCTAAATATGACACAAGTCCCCCATCCACCTAAATGGTCTCTGAATCACTTGGTTACTGACTCGGTGCTCGATTGAGTCATGCCGAGGTCCCACACGCCAGCGAGCATGTCCGTGCATTGCTAATATAGTATTGAAAAGTTTCACTTGGAAAAGTTTCACTTGGTTGCCGCTAGGTGCCTCCCTGGTGCGTAGACGGCGAGTAGTCAGCAGGCGAGCTCACTTTACTTCAGTATGCGTCAAGATTATGACCCCGCAATAGAAGGCCTTTTGCGTTCTCCAGTTCAACAATGGCAAGTATGTGACAACTGTGCAGCGTAGTTAACTTTCGGCGAGAGTACGGCACTTCACCCCATACTGCTGAGATCATTCAATGTTGGCACAAGCAGTTTCCAGTTGAGTTGAGAGATTTGGGTGGCTCTTAACCACGAGGTCTTGAGATCCGATGAGGTTGAAATGAGGTGAGAATGAAGCAGCGCCAGAATGCAAGGGCAAGGGAAACTGGAGATCCCCTAGAAAACCCGCCAACCAGTGGCGTCGTCCGGCACGATTCCCATTTGCCACCAAGGTCACCCGATCTCACTGTGATTTTTTCTTGTAGGGTTTTGTGAAGAATTCAGTTTGCGCCGCTACTTCTTACAACAATTGTCGAACTTCCAAAGCACATAACAACAGCAGTGGCTGCAGTAATATCAGACAACTCGCTAATGTGTAGGACGAGTTTGACTATCGTGCAGATGTATGCCGTGCGTATACAACAGGGAAGAAAGCGTTTGTGATAACGGTTAGCAAAACTTTATTGTCAGACATGTAATCCGTTCTCTTTATCGCATTTTTCTCTATCCTTAGTTTAAAAGATATAGCGTTTGGAAATTGGGTGATTTTCTAAAACAATATATACGTGTGTGTGTGCGTGCGTGCTCGCACGTGTGAGTGTGTGTGAGTGTGAGTGTGTGTGTGGGACAAGTGTGTAGCAAAGTTTACTGCAGCTTCTATCGTAGCCTCGCTCGTGTCCGGGTGGTATGTTTTAAGATGCGGCAGTCTGAAAACATTTTACATTAATATTTATAGTATGTATGATATCTTGAACGTACCATTCCGTT
>NQII01020705.1:0-10963 GCA_002778355.1 Clitarchus hookeri
GAGGCCCAGAGTTTAAAGCTGTCTCACCATCACATAACACACTCAAGACTTCTTCATAACTCAATGATGCTCTACATAATGTGGGTCATAACAATTTATCACCATTTGCAACATACGTTCCCAACAACCACCCCACCAGGCAGCTGTCGATGGGTTGAATTTCCATTGAATCTGAAAAACAGCAGCTTCATTTTCAATGACTTTCCACTCAAGAGCATTGAACAAATTAACTGTTCCTGTAAAATTTGTTCCATTATCACTGTACACAATCTTTGGCCTACCACGACGAGCAATGAATCCGCAGGAACAAAAGAAAACAGTTTGTGCTGAGAGATGTTAACTAATTCTAGGTGCACTGCTCTATAAACTGCACATGTGAAGAGAATGATCCATGCCTTGCATCCTTCACGGAGAATCAGTGGTTCTTCTAGGTCTACACCAATGACTTCAAAAGCTGATGCGTTCTGCACTCTATCCTCAGACAAGGGCACAGGGGCAGACAAAATACCTCTTGCTTTGTATCTTCTGCATTTTGCACACTTTGAGAGAACATTAAAAATGGTCCTCCTTCCTCTCAAGATCCAGAATCTTCAACGCAGTTTCAACAAAAGGACATGAACTCCTGCATGTGTAATTTTTTGTGTTCTTCAAAAATCAGAAGTCTGGTTATTAACTTACAGTCACTTGGCAGGATCATCAGAAATCGGAAATCCTCATCATCATCTCGTAAGGTTATTTTTGTTTTAATGTGCAAAATGTTTTCACCGTCTTCAAAAATGCACAATGTCTTTCGGTCAGCTGATTTGTTCTATCCCAGTACCAATTTGTACAACTTTCGTAAGTGCCTTTTCTGCAACTAGCATCTGCCATTCTTCTGGTTTAGAATGGGTATTTCTCTTGAACCTTAAAATCCATGCTACTAACATAACTATTCTTCTGTAACAAATAGAAAAGTAGGTTATGTACCATGCTTCTTCTACAGCCACAACAAGACATGACAGGTCCAGACCATTTCGTTCACCAGGGGATGCACTCAAACTTCGGCCAATTTTCTTCTGTAAGGTTCAACCAATAAGGTCCCTCCCACCATCTTGACTCCGAAAGTGTGTCGACTGTACATCCTCGAGAGGGAGGATCAACTGGGTTGAGGCATCATGGAACATGGTGCCAATTCTCTACATTGGTTATTGTTCATTACGCTTTAATCCTGTTGGTGACAAATGTTCCCCACGGACCATCTTTTGTAACCTAGTAGAGCGCAGTTGACATATCTGTCCAAAAGTGCACAGGCATATCACACAAATCCATACATTACTTAATGGACACAAGTCGTGCTCCAATATAACAGGCCAACAGTTCTTTATGGGAGCTACTCTTGACTTTGCTTACACCAGCTAAAAATAGGAGAGGTCTTTCATATCTTCACTTTTCATATACACCACAGCAGCAAATTATGCTTCACTAGCATTAGAAAATGCATGCAGGCTTCATTTCATTGCTCTGTCTGGCAGTGAAACATGTCATGGGATTTTCACATTAGATAGCTTTGGCAACTCTTTCACCCACTTCAGAAACATGATTTTCATGTATTCAGGCACCTCAATGTCCCAGCCTACCTTGCTTTTCCAACTCTCTTGCAACCAAAGTTTACGGGGTAAAGTAACTGGGCATGAGAAACCCACGGCATTGAATACCTTATCTGTCATTGACAGAATAGTTCTTCGGGTTACAAGGTCCTCAGGCAGACCTATATCACTCACACAACAATAAAGTAAATCCTTCTGTGTGTCCCATAACAGTCCAAGCACCATAGATGGCTCACTGCTCAACTCCCCTGGCTGTAGTATAGTATGATCCCATCCTCTCAAGTCAAACATGGCAGTTGCCATCAACTTTCCACAATCAAATTATTCAATTCCTCTTCACTGTCCACTGATGTTACGTGGTTGTCTACATAAAATTATTATTTGAGTTCCTCTGCTGTAGGCCCCAGTTCAGATAAGTACTTGTCCATGTGATTGTTGATCACAGAATAAACAGACTACAGTTCACTCTGAACACCACATGACTACAACAAAAAACTTTTATTTCCGTACCATCATCATCAGCCGATCATAAGAACCTCAAGCAATCACTGTCACTTTTACACACCAAAACTTGAAAGAAAACCTTCATAATATCAGCTGTCGCCCCAATTTTCTTCTGTATAAACCTTATTATTATTAGCATAGAAGGAATTAATTCCAACAAATTTGGACCTTTTGCCAAACAATCATTAAGTGATATGACCCCTTTATTTTATATGAGGCATCAAAATCAGGCCTGACCTTTGTTAGAACTGCTCTTCAAACTCTTCTATAAAGTAATGGCCAGGATTGCCAATTTCACCTTTTGGAACCTCCTCAATGACATCTTCCTGTATCCAAATTTTGAAAACTTCATTATAATCATGAAACCTACCTTCTGATTTGAGTTTTCAGGTTGTGGATGCCAGCCTTTTCTCTCCAACTTCTTTTTTCTCATCGAGATCTTCACAATTCTCCAACCATGGCATCACTGTTTATAGTCACAGTTTCCTTGAAGTGGCCCAACACTGCAATGTCCATTTCTCCTTTGTTTTCATCTCATATGGGTCTTTGATACCTATAATGTCCAAACTTCACAGATCAGGTAGACTCAAACTGTTGACAAGTAGAGATGTCACTGCAGTAGCACAACTGGCACTATTTTTCTGATCGCGCTCTCTTTCCATGATCACCCATCTAAGAAGTGTCCCCATTGCTATGAGTCTGCCTTGCAGTTGATGGGTTTTTCCTGCAAACAATTTTCCTACATTGTCCACACCGATCAGTATTTAATAACAGACTGTCCTTCACCAAAATCCCTGTATTATTCATTTCTGTCACTACAGGTCCACCCTTAATTCTAGGAATTGATCCACAAATTTTAGGCTGTACGAGCACACTAATGTTGTATGACTTACCCCCTTTCAAGCTGACAAGTGTTGCATTATAATGGTGATGATCGTCTCTTTTTAACCTCGCACACCCAAACAGCACTTGCACCAAAGTTTCAGAACCAACAGGCTTATAACCTATCACTTCAGCAGTTCTCTCCAGAATATGAGCATTAAGAACCACTGTCAATCTGAATTCTCACCGTCCTGCTCTACCCATTTGCTTCAAGTTTCACAGGCAAAGTCTGCAACAATACTTCTTGAGAGCTGCACTGATTAGATAAAGCACTACAGTTCTCTTCTTCTGTTTTCCCATTTAGCATTTCCACGCCAGGACCCTCCTTGTTAACAGGTAAGTCAGTACAAATCACTATGTGGTATCGCCTCCCACAAATTGCACATCTCATACTTGTTCTACAGGCTTTGGATCTGTGCCCAATTTTCAGATACAGAAAACATGCTTTGCCTTTCAACAAAGCTTCCTTTTTCTTGCTGAGTGGCATTTCTTTGCCTGGAAACATTCTTTACTCTCATGTGACCTCACAGAATATACAATTTTCACTTTTTTTGCTGTATTTCTCTCCAGAAAACAAATTGTTTGCAGTAGGCTATATATATTATATGTTCTAGAGGTCATTTTTACTTTATCTTGTGTTCTTGGTCTTCTGAAATTATGAAAGCAATTTTTTCCAGAGCAATCCTCTCTTCACCTTCCACTTCACTCCTTATAAATGTTAACAACAACTGGAGCAACTTCCCACTATAGGTTTATCATCACCCACATTATTGTGATCAACAGATGTTCAACTTGTAGGTAACCTTAACCAAGCCTTGAGAATCTCTTCTGGAATACATTACCCTACAAGAGGGAACAACATGGCAACGTACTTGTCCTGAGTCATTCCTATTGATTCTAGGGTTCTTAAATGGGATTCAAGGCAGTCATACAACTGAGACATGCCAACTTTGCCTATACTGCTGGTTACATTTTTAATTATAAGACCTAAAAGCTCTCACACATAGAACTCTACAAGTAATTCTTATTTCGCAAACCTCGCGCACAAGCAGTCGACTGTGTGTAATACTCTGCTGTTGGCGGGAAACTCTCCATGATTTTACGCACTCTCGTACCTGCGTGTGTCGTTTGAATTAAGTACTGGAATTTTTCTTCATGTTCTAAATTTTCATCCTCGTGTATCCTCTTGAATTGACTCCAGAAGCTCAGCTCAGCCAGTCGTTCACTTCCCACAGAACATCAATTCTATTTTAGGTAGCTTCAACTTCTTCCTGCGCAAAGCTGACGACGAACATATGGAACCAACCTCATTTTCGCCACAAATGCTTTTAATATTTTCATTTAAGAATGCTTCAAAAATATTCTGGCGCTGTATCCATTTTGTCTTTATAGTCTTCAATGACAGAANTGCTTCAAAAATATTCTGGCGCTGTATCCATTTTGTCTTTATAGTCTTCAATGACAGAATACTCTGGTTCGTAAAGTTTACCATCTTCATCTTGTAATGACGCAATAATCTTAATTTTCGGGACACGTGTTTAAATTTCTTTTGTTTCTCTTAAGCTTTGCCAAGCTTCATGATATTTTTATCGGGTATTCAAAATTAAAGCCGTGGTGGCTTGTTTCCCGTGGTAGTTTGTTTATCCGGCAGACGTGTGCTATTGTAGGTTATCGGGCGGACGTTTGCTGTTTACGTTTATCAGGAGTCCGTTTGTCGTTTAGTTTAAAACATCGTGGTTCTCCGTTTTTGTGAAGCATCAGCATTATTTAGAAACTTTCAGGCTGCGTCGTACAAATTTTATACTAGAAGTTCATTTATGTTGACGGCGTCGACAGTTTTAGTTCCTACGACGCAGTTGCGATAACGTGTTGAGAGCGTGCGATAACGTGTTGAAAGCGTGCGTGGCCAGGCCCTTATCTCTGGAGAGGGGGGTGATAGGCAGCACAAAAGATGCGTCTGTCTGTCGCCCATCGAGCAGTTACTTTGGGTCAGTCGCCCTTGAGGGCAGGTCGAGAGAGGCACTTCACTTATTCAAATCAGTCTCACTTCAGGTCAAGAGTCACTTCAAGTCAGTCGGCGGCGAGGGCAGTCACCCTTCAGTTCCGTCAAACAATGGTTGTCTAGGTCGCGTCGGGCAGGATGATAACCCCCACATTGGCAACTAGACTTTATTTTATTTCTCCGCCAGTGTGNCTTCAGTTCCGTCAAACAATGGTTGTCTAGGTCGCGTCGGGCAGGATGATAACCCCCACATTGGCAACTAGACTTTATTTTATTTCTCCGCCAGTGTGGGAGGTTGACGCATTTAATATTTCTTTCTATGCAAGTTTGAGACATCAATAATCTGTAAACTACGGTGGTGCTGTTTCTGCCCTGGTATATTTATATGAGAACGTTCGTACTCTGCATATGAGATTCAATTGTGAACTGTGTCGCTAAATGTTAAATAAACATATATAACAACTAACCTGGAACTTTGAATTTATTTCTTAATTAATCTGCGTCAATTGTACTAAGTCTTGTGTTCCACCTTTGAGCAAGCCGTGGCAACATAACATCGGCTGTAACTAGCCGCAGAACGTTACAATCTTCTTGCAATGTGAGGTCAAGCACTTGTTCGTCCAGCGAGCACGTCTCTTCTGACAGTCTTTCTAGTTTACCAAACAAAAACTTAATTTTTTCTTCATCATGTTCTCTTTCACTTACCTGCTGACATATGGCTTTATAAGTTTTCGAGAACGATATCCTGATAGGCTTTCATCGCTTTATAAGACCTTCCATGTATGCTTATGATGTTAGTCACACTTTCCTGTTAATCAATGATAAATAACACAAATCACTTTGGGATCACCATAATGTTGGCTCCAGCCAGAATCTACCGACTCTGCCTCCTTCCTGGTATGATCCAGCAGCAGCTAACCGGGATACTCACTCATAAATTAAAACAAAAATTCCAGATACCACATTTTACCATTCTATCTTCACCACATGTTTTTCACTACTTCAGAACAAAAACGTTAGTATCCAGCAAACAGGTTATACGTAACTAAAAAATGTTTACAAACAAACAAATAAAGAATACAAAAAAAGAAAAAGATCTCATTTCCAACAATATAGATAGTGGTCTTTTCCACTGAAAATGCCCAAATGGTATACCAAATATATGCAGAAGAGAGATAGCCTGGTCTATCGAATTTGCCAAAAACCATTTTTTGTTTCTAATCTAATGAAAACAATAAATTCTTTTTACCAAGTTCACTTTGATACATACTTCCAAGCCCAATAATGGCACATATGCCTTTAACCTGACTATCACAAATGATATGTCTGCCACAATATTCTTAGTTCTACAAATAATAGTGACTTTTCCCAATCATTTTAATTTAAAACTACTAACACGCACCATTAGCTAAAAGTCAGTTGTACTTGTTCTAGCTGCCATTTATTCCCCACAGCCTGTTTACTTTCTGGAAAATATCCAGCGGTAACACACTGACTTCAGCCCCAGTATTAAGTTTAAAATTCACAGGAACATTATCCAGGCAAAGCTGCTCCACCCACTGGCAATTAACTGCATTAGTTAACTTCACTTCCTGGAACATAACTTATTGCCTGTCGAAGGTTCCTGAAGTAGTTTGTCACTGTGGCGAGATGCCTCCACCACTGTAGAAATGATAAAATAACTTTCAGTGTAAGACAAGACTTCCTGAGGTTCACTGTCTGCCTGTATTTCATTTCATATACTTGTTTCTTCATTCTATCTCAGAAACGACACACTCGAGCAAAATTATTTTTCTCTCCACATTTTTTGCACACTTTATTATAAGCTGGACATGATGCATATTTATGATTCTACCCACATTTCCAACACATGATCACAATAACTCCACTAACGTTCTCTCGATAACTTCGGTTCCCTCTCTTCATTTTGATTCTTTGACGAGTTTTCACAACATTCACCTCTGGCTTGCCTTGTAGAACTTGTTTTTGTACTGTACTGGCTTTGGACACACTGCAAATGTCAGTTGCTCCATGAATGGGCAACTCTGTTTCACAAAGCAGTCTCTCCTGCACACTCTTATCTCTAATAACCAGCACAATTCTATCCCATTTCATAGTTTCCTCTTTTTTAAATAAATATGACTTTACTTTCATGTATAATTCTGTTAAAAATGCATCAAATGTTTGGTCTTCTTTTTGAACTGTAATATAAAAAATATATTGGTCATAAACCTAGTTCCTCCTCAGCACACAGTAGTCCTCGAACTGCCGCAAAACTGACTAATTTATTTCTGTCGTCCTTAGAAGAGACAGTTTAGTAATACTGCAACTTTTTTTTTATCAGTTTTATTTTACTTGCCCTTGATGCTTCCAGAAATACTTTGAATTTTTTACACCAGCTTGACCAATTGTTCTCTGTCTTGTTACCAAATATAATGAATCTCTCCTGTATATCCCAGTGGTACCAAAATCCACTTACTAAATTTACTTAATCTACACTGTATACTGTACATAAATTTACCATTCATTACCACTTATACTCCACAAAAAAAAATATATATATATATATATTCACCGAGAACCACAATGCCTCTTACACAGCTTCTCAATCCACAGCACACCTTTATCAGCTCATAGCTGAAGGATGCATGTGTGCAACTACATGACTTTAATTTTCATTTCATTCTTTAACCTGTTGGTTTATACCAACTCCCAAGCCATTACCTTAAATTCGTGAAGAAAAAAATATTCTCTTCACTGCCCAATACATTAAGTTATCATCTTAACATCATTACCCAAAATTTTTTAATTAGATCAGCCATCTTAAAATGAAACAAACACTTTAACCTTAAAATCTCAAAAAGATCACATTCACCTTGTCTTTTATTTAAAGATGTGGGCTCCAGAACATTCTCACGTTATACGATTGTAGGCAAACCAAAATTACGGCCGCCTGGACCGTGTCTGCACGTACGACAACATATCATGACTCATCACATAAAAATATGTTAAACTTTTTTGCATCATCTAAATATTTGTTCATCGTTTCTAAAAAAGATAACATTCAAAATAACTAAAATCATTGCAGATATACTCAAAAAAACATTTAATGTGAAAGAATCAAAACAGCATAGTTACCAAACCAATTGAAGAGTATAGGGGCACAAAGATGAATGTCCATATCTGCTTGTTTTGAATAAACTGCAATTGAAGCTATAAACTCCTCTCCTGGAAGTGTCACTGTAATTTTGGACTATCAACTCCTTTAACCATTAAGCTTTGGCAGGCCAACAGTACTGATCATTCTCTATCAGATGATACCATAATCTCATTTTCAGTAAAAATGGACAATCATATTTTTTCCCTTGTACCCTTCAATTGAATCACTGCCACAGTCTCATAGTTCTATGGTTGATACAGGTTAGCCAACGTGGCTGCTAGAGGACTTCACCATTTTGTAATTTGTAAACGACTGTGGCGCTGTTTCTGCACTTGTATGGTTATATGTGAACGTTCGTACTCTGCATACTGGAACTTCGTATGTGAACTGTGAAACTTCAATGACAAATAAAGTATAGAACAAAATAATCTGGAACTTGAACTTATTTCTTAATTAATCAGCGTCCATTTTACTGAGTCTCGTGTTCTACCTTTGAGCTAGTTGTGGCAACGTAACATCGGCAGTGTAACTAGCGGTCGAACGTTACAACCTTTAAGATGAAGTAGAGTACTTCTAATGTCAACAATGCAATAATATTAAAACACATATCATTATAAAAATTTTATCATAAAAATTTTGTGGAAATTTTATTTTATGTGTTTAATTGCAGTTCAAAACACTGCCACAGCACATTAAAAATCATGTAAAAGAAGCATATAAATTTTGGTTATAAGCTGTGCGTGAAAAGTAATCTTTTTTCACTGATCTTATAGTATCTTGCTAATTTTCAGTATGAAAGTATACAGTAATCCCTAGTCAACAGTGGGGGATACGTTTTTAAACCCAGCGGTTTGAAAATCGCTTTAAGAGAATACAGGTTCTTATAGAGGATAGAGGGATATGTCATGCCAGCTAACTATTTGACGTATCTGCACTCAAAAATCGGGCTTAGTGGACTGTTAATAGTAACGACAGAACTTGTAAAGGCAGAATACTATTAGATAACAAAAAGTTCTTAATTTTACTGATTGGAAATAGCGATTTGCGGCCTGTGAACCACTCAACCAGATAACATTAGTGAGAGGGCAGTGTCTCGGTCGATGAAGGGGGACACCAGCATTCGAGCAAGAAGGACCCAAATGCCATGTTTTCCATGCAAAAGATTAACTTAATCCACCAGGGCCTGTTTTTTTTGCTGCATGTTCGTGTTTGTCACAGGTATTGGAGGGGGTGGGTTTGCCCACTGCTGTGGGAGGAAATGAGAAAGGGAAAAGAAGATAACGGCCAAAATAAACTAAACACAAGAAGTGCCGTGGCAGCGAGAGCGAGGCTGGCTGAGTCGGTCAAGGTTACAGCAGTCACAAAGAAAGAGGGGAGAATGAGAGAATGAGGAAGGAACAAAAAGTCGCGCGGATAGGAAATCACCATTTGAAACATTTAGGATCGTTATATTTTCTCGCTGTAACTCATTTTCCATTCTGTGCTGCATAATTAATCACTTTTAACTTGAACCCGACAGTGTAGCGGCACCTTTTTTCACCCATTACTTTTCTTTGTATGTCACTGTATCACAGTTATGCAATAAAAAGTTGATGAACAGTGCAGTAACAGTGTAGTTACAGCACCTTGTAAATCATATGTCTATGGTCACCTTATTTTTTTCTGTGCGTGATACAAGACTCGCAGCGACACCCAAAGAAAGCACTCACGCCAACCTCTCGCCCATCCCTTGTATTCTTAGTGCCTTCACGGCCCAACGGAAACGTCAATCACACCACACCGCCCCTCCCTTCAGCCGTGGTCAATACATTTTTCTTCTCACAGGTGCACGGGTACACGCACACCCAGGGGTGCAGACGTGCTCACACACACACNTTAGATAACAAAAAGTTCTTAATTTTACTGATTGGAAATAGCGATTTGCGGCCTGTGAACCACTCAACCAGATAACATTAGTGAGAGGGCAGTGTCTCGGTCGATGAAGGGGGACACCAGCATTCGAGCAAGAAGGACCCAAATGCCATGTTTTCCATGCAAAAGATTAACTTAATCCACCAGGGCCTGTTTTTTTTGNTTCGAGCAAGAAGGACCCAAATGCCATGTTTTCCATGCAAAAGATTAACTTAATCCACCAGGGCCTGTTTTTTTTTGCTGCATGTTCGTGTTTGTCACAGGTATTGGAGGGGGTGGGTTTCCCCACTGCTGTGGGAGGAAATGAGAAAGGGAAAGGAAGATAACGGCCAAAATAAACTAAACACAAGAAGTGCCGTGGCAGCGAGAGTGAGGCTGGCTGAGTCGGTCAAGGTTACAGCAGTCACAAAGAAAGAAGGGAGAATGAGAGAATGAGGAAGGAACAAAAAGTCGCGCGGATAGGAAATCACCATTCAACACATTTAGGATCGTTATATTTTCTCGCTGTAACTCATTTTCCATTATGTGCTGCATAATTAATCACTTTTAACTTGAACCCGACAGTGTAGTGGCACCTTTTTTCACCCATTACTTTTCTTTGTATGTCACTGTATCACAGTTATGCAATAAAAAGTTGATGAACAATGCAGTAACAGTGTAGTTACAGCACCTTGTAAATCATATGTCTATGGTCACCTTATTTTTTTCTGTGCGTGATAGAAGACTCGCAGCGACAGCCAAAGAAAGCACTCACGCCAACCTCTCGCCCATCCCTTGTATTCTTAGTGCCTTCACGGCCCAACGGAAACATCAATCACACCACACCGCCCCTCCCTTCAGCCATGGTCAATACATTTTTCTTCTCACAGGTGCACGGGTACACGCACACCCAGGGGTGCAGACGTGCTCACACACACA
>NQII01020707.1:0-12577 GCA_002778355.1 Clitarchus hookeri
ATATCATGTATTATATTCGTTTCATAGTTCTGTCAACATAAAAGTACGTTTTTTTTATTAAATCGATCTTTAACTAATATTTTATTTGTAAATAATAATGTAAGCGAGTATTTATTACAGTTATTCCTGTCGCTATTTTATACACTCGACTCAATACCCTTGTAAGAAATAGTTCCCATGCAAAATGTGATGACACTGTGTTCGCACGCATGCGGTGCGCTGTCCCTCTGGTGTAATTTTCTATAATTTGTTAAGCTTTTTTTTTGCATGAGACGGAGNGCGCTGTCCCTCTGGTGTAATTTTCTATAATTTGTTAAGCTTTTTTTTTGCATGAGACGGAGAGGAATATCTTGCAAGTAGAACTTAAGCAGGGCTTCCGAACAGTTGAAAGTTACCGTGGATGGACTATAGCGTCGNGAGGAATATCTTGCAAGTAGAACTTAAGCAGGGCTTCCGAACAGTTGAAAGTTACCGTGGATGGACTATAGCGTCGGGGCGATGTCACCCAAAGGCGAGATGTCGGCACTCCCATGGCCTTCCCTCGGATCTCTGTAGTCACGGCATACCCAGTGTACGAAAAAATTGGGGTGGATGCCATGGAACTGCTTCTCTCGGAAATGTTTTGTCTTACTCAAATAATAAAGACTCAAAGACTATTTCCGCTGCGGGCTCAATGGTGTAGTGGTCAGACTGCTCGCCTTCCACCCAGGCAAACCTGGTTCACTTCCCGGCGGAGTCGCCACCGGATTTTTGCACGTGGGAGTCAAACGAAAGATGAAGCTGGTCGACAGGTTTTCTCGTGTATCTCCCGTTTCCCCGGCACTTGTGTTCCGACGCTGCTCGATACTCACCTCGCTTCAACCTCATCAGCTCACAAGACTTATCTTTTAAAAGCCTCCCAATTTATTATTTCCTCTCTCTCCACACTATTTCCCTGCCGGGGAAAATTATTTCTCTCCTGAAGAGTAATAATTTTCGATATATGACGAGACGATTCTTCCCCATGTGCTAATTTACTAACGAAGATTGATTCCTACTTCAGATAGACTGTACTTGTTGCAAAACAGTCGAGGCCACAGATGACTAAGATATAGTGACTGTGAAAACCCAGGTTTTCGGTGTAGCACAAGATTTCGTGTCGTCTTGGTGTACTTCATTCACACCAGACACACTACGGCTTGTTAATAACAGACAAACTCCATTTAGTATTTTAATCACCAGATATCATTCCCTTTTCTGAAGAAAGTTAATCTCGAAAAATTTAGAGGTCACTAAAAAAATTACACCACTCCCTCGGCATAAGGTTAATTTCTCAACTTTTGCAAATCGTCATGAACGCCAAACACAGCAGCAGTGAGATCGGCGGTTTTTGCCGATGCTAAGCAGCATCAGTAGCCATAGTGCAATTTGATTAACCTGTAAATGGGCTCCGGAGAGAGGAACTCTATTTGCGGGCGGCACCTTTAACCTGGGAAACAGTCCTTCCCCTCCCTCCCTCCTGGAGGTGTGTTTTGGTTGGCTGCAACTCTTTCTGAGATGCTGGATTGTTGAGGAGTTTAACAGTCCTTGGTTCGAGACCATTCTAGGGTAATTAGATATAATTAGGGGCAATTGTAGTTAGGAGTAATTGCGTAATGAATAATAACGTAATAAACAAGATAAGGGAAAGACTAAGTACATGTACTGACAGAGTAATTACACACTAAGTACGCCTGTTTACCCATTGTCTGCCGAAACACAAATAACGAGACTGATGAGGGGAGGTGACGTGCTCCTTGGTTCGAGACCCATAGAGGGTAACCGTAATTAGAAGTATTTGTAATTAGTCGCAATTAAGGGTATTTAGTGCGTAATGAGCAATCGCGTAATGGATATTTGCGTAATGAGCAATTACGAGTACTGAGACTAATTTAAATATGGAGAGAAAGTACATGTACCTCGACTTAGTACATGTAACTAGACATTAATTACACACTAAGTACACATCCTACCCCGAACACTACTCAATCGCAACTGAGGTTTAATTTGCCAAAATGATTGTGATATACGTCCGCCATCTAGGATTACCACAATCAAACTCCCATTTTACCAGCTTAAGCATAACATCATGGATATAACACCAAGAATGCCTTAAACCTTCATATAAGNAGTATTTGTAATTAGTCGTAATTAAGGGTATTTAGTGCGTAATGAGCAATCGCGTAATGGATAATTGCGTAATGAGCAATTACGAGTACTGAGACTAATTTAAGTATGGAGAGAAAGTACATGTACCTCGACTTAGTNTAATTGCGTAATGAGCAATTACGAGTACTGAGACTAATTTAAGTATGGAGAGAAAGTACATGTACCTCGACTTAGTACATGTAACTAGACATTAATTACACACTAAGTACACATCCTACCCCGAACACTACTCAATCGCAACTGAGGTTTAATTTGCCAAAATGATTGTGATATACGTCCGCCATCTAGGATTACCACCATCAAACTCCCATTTTACCAGCTTAAGCATAACATCATGGATATAACACCAAGAATGCCTTAAACCTTCATATAAGNATCAAACTCCCATTTTACCAGCTTAAGCATAACATCATGGATATAACACCAAGAATGCCTTAAACCTTCATATAAGAATACTTTGACACCATTTCCAACCCGTTTAAGATATATACATCAAAATCATAATATAAGCATCACCCCTGATGACGAAAAGGTTGGTAGAGTCAATGACACATTAAGTCCTCTTATAAGCTTTGCTGGCCACCCTTTCTGAACTGTTTTAGATATTGCCACAAAATTTACATCGTAGAGAGTACCCCTGATTATGAATAGGGTGGTACAGTCAATTACACCATAAACCATCGTTTAAGGTGTAATGATAGAGGCAGGAGCTATGCTGGTTGCACAGGTAGAGGCGGTGGCAATGATACAGGCAGGAGCTATGCTGGTTGCACAGGTAGAGGCAGTGGCAATGATAGAGGCAGGAGCTATGCTGGTTGTACAGGTAGAGGCGGTGGCAATGATACAAGCAGGAGCTATGCTGGTTGTACTGGTAGAGGCGGTGGCAATGATACAAGCAGGAGCTATGCTGGTTGTACAGGTAGAGGCGGTGGCAATGATACAAGCAGGAGCTATGCTGGTTGGGCGGGCGGGTTTACACCGCCGCGATTTTCTTTGAGTAGTGGGGTCCCCCCCTTCACACTCTAAGAAAACGTGTGTTAAGTTTTGCGAGATCCTGTGTGCTCTCTACTTCTGTCGTTTAAGGGCAATGGCCACGGAAAAATATCTTATTTTATATTTGAACCATATATTGATCAACTTAAAAGCATTATCTGTGACAACCTTTTCCTTAGATCAAAAATTTTTAGGTTGAATGGTTATCGTAAAATTACTTGTCAAAGTCTACATTTACTCTTTTTGTGTTGTACAAATAAAATAATCCAAACTATTTAGAGAAAATTTAAAAAGGGCATCTAAAAGATCTTGTCTTAATTAATTTTTGGGTATGTTTAGCAAAAGTTAATATCTAAAAATTTAGGGGCCGCCAAAAATTAAAAATATGCAAGAATTTTCTTATTTTCAGCTATTTTTTTAAATTGCAAAAATATTTTGTTGTACAAATTAATAGACGTCTTGAAGTAACTCTTGGCATATAATTTTAGTGTGAATTATCTTATTTCTGTAGCATTCTACCAAAAGAAATAAACATGGTAAGATTTTGCCATAAATTATGATTTGGACATTCCATTTCGCAAAAACAATGTAATCTATTAAAATTTGATCTTAGTTACAAATCATGTCTACAAGTTGAACACTCTTTGATGAAAATATTTAATAACACATTTTTTCGTGACCAACGCCCTTAAAGGTTTTGCCTAGTTATTTAAAGAACGTACTTATTATCTAACTGTTCCTGAATTTTTTATAGTCGAAGTGAGATATATTACTTAAATGATACACATTTTTACAGCCAAGTAGGTATTTATCATGAAAATATCTTAGGCGTAGATAAAGACTTATTTAAAAAGAGTTTTAATATGTTAGTCTTTTAGATTCTTACAACTAAAAATTGCAACTTACAGGGTGGTTATTCATTACTGTAAAGGCAATTCAAGTTAAATGAACACTTTTGAAAATCCTGCTTAATATCTGCTTGTATGTACATTAGGAATTATTCCGTCAAATGTAAAACTAATTTTGCCACGGGCCTGATCACTTTTATTTATTCTTCGGTCAAAATAATGAGTGAAATAATTTATAAATGTAATTATTTAACACATTTTCTAATTCTTACATTTGTATGCATTATAAAAACAGAAAGCAAAACAAATAATTTCAGTTTTCACAATTGTTTATCTGACAATTTTAATGTATCTCCGTCGTTACCAACTTTACTGGAAACNATAATTTATAAATGTAATTATTTAACACATTTTCTAATTCTTACATTTGTATGCATTATAAAAACAGAAAGCAAACCAAATAATTTCAGTTTTCACAATTGTTTATCTGACAATTTTAATGTATCTCCGTCGTTACCAACTTTACTGGAAACATGCCAGTTAGTGTGCCGGTTTAAATACAGTCTGAGTTATAAATGTGTGCATACCTGACGTGAGTAGAATACTCAGGACAATTAAATTGGGAAACATATATACGACATTTGTCCTNTAAATGTGTGCATACCTGACGTGAGTAGAATACTCAGGACAATTAAATTGGGAAACATATATACGACATTTGTCCTAAAGCGATTTCTGAGGTGGTAGACGCCTTCGATCGTTGTGACTGAAAATGAGTTATGCAACGATAAATTGGAAACCACCTGCAATGACGGAACGAAAATTGCCACACAAGCAAACGTTTACAAGGCAGGTCACCACATAAAATGACTTTACGGAGAGTATACCCCTTCATAAGTTAAATACCTTGCTCTTGAAGCGATTTTACATGACATGTTAGTAATCACAATGCGAAAGGAAATAAAAATATCACCGTGGTAGTATCTTCTAATAGCGATCGTTATCGCTGAAATAGCTTTTTTAGTTGGAAAGAAATTGAGTGATTGCCTTGAAGGTAGGCAGCCCATACCTCTGTTGTGCATGACGTGTCCCTCTTCTAAGGCAGCAAGTTTATAAGATTGTTCACTGCTGGGAAATTACTGCTCGCAAGTGGCCCTGTTATTGTAGCAAGTGGCAACGAGGTTGCCTGCTTGCTAGCAATGTGTTGGTAGTTTATGCAGCAGATAGTACTTCATACAATTGGCACAATTAGCATTCCAACGATAATCCCCACCCAAAACGTTCAGAGAAAACAGACATAGCAAGTGGGATTCCCGTACTTGATGTGGGTTGATGTNTAGTATCTTCTAATAGCGATCGTTATCGCTGAAATAGCTTTTTTAGTTGGAAAGAAATTGAGTGATTGCCTTGAACGAAGGCAGCCCATACCTCTGTCGTTCTAGACGTGATTAATGTCCCTCTTCTAAGGCAGCAAGTTTATAAGATTGTTCACTGCTGAGAAATTACTGCTGGCAAGTGGCCCTGTTATTGTAGCAAGTGGCAACGAGGTTGCCTGCTTGCTAGCAATGTGTTGGTAGTTTATGCAGCAGATAGTAATTCATACAATTGGCACAATTAGCATTCCATCGATAATCCCCACCCAAAACGTTCAGAGAAAACAGACATAGCAAGTGGGATTCCCGTACTTGATGTGGGTTGATGTGTGCCGACACATGGACATTGTGAAATTTTAAGACACCTTGCCTCGTGAAGGATGCTTCATCGGTGAATGGTATAGCGCCGTTCAAACCTGGGTGTCGCCTAATTTGGCCTTGGAGCCACTCACAATACTGTAGATAGGCAGGCCAGTCAGAGGTAAGAAGTGCCTGAACTGGCTGCTAGTGATATGCGTGCAATTTGTCCCGCCGTAAAGTGCAACATACGATAGACTGCGATACCTCGAGTGCTGGCACTTGGGCTAACATCATCATAGTCAAATACATTGTGCTCGATGACTCACCGTGGTCGGCTAAGATCGTGGTAACTTGCGTGTACAGTTTCTGTTTCACACAATCACCGATGAACTGAAGTGAATGCACGTGCACCTGGTAAATGTCTATTTGGAAACTACGGCGTATCGATGACGCAGAGTTGATGCATTACACATCGTTTCAGAATACATCATATGCATGTTCAGCAGTTTCTCATTACTCCACTCCATCACACACGTTGTGAAGAACTGTCTCTTGTGTAAACTATCAACGCAATGCTAGAAGGCATTCAAACTCGTCGCCAGTTGGTACGATAACAGGAACCAATGCAAAGGGGCACTTGCCCGCAGTAGCTTCCCAGCTGTCCACAATCTTATAAATGTGTTTCTTTATGACATGGGTATTAGCCAGGGTATGAGTTCACAAGCCATGCACGACAATGGCAAAGGGTGCCTAACTACCAGTAAAGCACTTAACTGCTTTCCACCTAAACATGTGATTTGTGCATTGACGGTCAAGATTAGTGAATACTATCAAGACAATATTTTTCATTGCTTATTGCACGCTTATTACTAACTTGCCANGACGGTCAAGATTAGTGAATACTATCAAGACAATATTTTTCATTGCTTATTGCACGCTTATTACTAACTTGCCATGTCCAATAGCTTCAAGAGGAGGGTTGCAAAGTTCCTAGCAATTAGAGGGTGCCAAACCCTATTTAATGTATGTAGGGGTGTACTCTTACCAAAGCCATTTTGTGTGGTAGCCTGCTTAGTAACTGTTTGCCTGTAGGCCAATTTTCATAGATTGAACGAGGTCTACATGGAGATGTCCTCCATTTCTGCACTCCCCGACCGAGGACTTGGATCCCGCCAGACACAAGCGATGCAACGCGTGTCTCTCTCTCTCNACCAGTCAGAGGTAAGAAGTGCCTGAACTGGCTGCTAGTGATATGCGTGCAATTTGTCCCGCCGTAAAGTGCAACTTACGATATACTGCGATACCTCGAGTGCTGGCACTTGGGCTAACATCAACATAGTCAAATACATTGTGCTCGATGTCTCACCGTGGTCGGCTAAGATCGTGGTAACTTGCGTGTACAGTTCCTGTTTCACACAATCACCGATGAACTGAAGTGAATGCACGTGCACCTGGTAAATGTCTATTTGGAAACTACGGCGTATCGATGACGCAGAGTTGATGCATTACACATCGTTTCAGAATACATCATATGCATGTTCAGCAGTTTCTCATTACTACACTCCATCACACACGTTGTGAAGAACTGTCTCTTGTGTAAACTATCAACGCAATGCTAGAAGGCATTCAAATTCGTCGCCACTTGGTACGATAACAGGAACCAATGCAAAGGGGCACTTGGGGCGTCATCGAAGGGTCGACAGGTGTATCTTATAAATGTGTTTCTTTATGACATGGGTATTAGCCAGGGTATGAGTTCACAAGCCATGCACGACAATGGCAAAGGCTGCCTAACTACCAGTAAAGNGGGTATTAGCCAGGGTATGAGTTCACAAGCCATGCACGACAATGGCAAAGGCTGCCTAACTACCAGTAAAGCACTAACTGCTTTCCACATAAACATGTGATTTGTGCATTGACGGTCAAGATTAGTGAATACTACCAAGACAATATTTTTCATTGCTTATTGCACGCTTATTACTAACTTGCCATGTCCAATAGCTTCAAGAGGAGGGTTGCAAAGTTCCTTGCAATTGGAGGGTGCCAAACCCTATTTAATGTATGTAGGGGTGTACTCTTACCAAAGCCATTTTGTGTGGTAGCCTGCCTAGTAACTGTTTGCCTGTAGGCCAATTTTCATAGATTGAACGAGGTCTACATGGAGATGTGCTCCATTTCTGCACTCCCCGACCGAGGACTTGGATCCCGCCAGACACAAGCGATGCAACGCGTGTCTCTTTCTTTCTCCCGCCCGCGCAAGCTCTTCTACATTGATCTCCCATCATCAAAGGGTTGATTAAATATATTTTTTTTACATCACTTCCCCTGACGTCTGTGGAGACACTGCTGCTACATATATTTGGTGTAAAATTACACAATTTNTCCCCTGACGTCTGTGGAGACACTGCTGCTACATATATTTGGTGTAAAATTACACAATTTTTTTACAATGTGACCAGTTTGTCTACATGTAAATTACGTTTGTTATAATAATTTGAAAATCTAAATAACTACAGTTAAGTTTATTTAATTACATAAAGAAATTGTTTAGCAACGTAAGAGTTTCAATGGATGCGCATTATTCTTTATGTTGCTGTGAAGAACAGTGGTTTCTTCGGTACGTATTTCATTANTTTACAATGTGACCAGTTTGTCTACATGTAAATTACGTTTGTTATAATAATTTGAAAATCTAAATAACTACAGTTGAGTTTATTTAATTACATAAAGAAATTGTTTAGCAACTTAAGAGTTTCAATGGATGCGCATTATTCTTTATGTTGCTGTGAAGAACAGTGGTTTCTTCGGTACGTATTTCATTAGTTTTAACAAATAATGTTATGAAATTGCTTCATATTATATGTAGAAAACTTATCCTCTATTTGTAATATGTCTACACAGTTCCTTGATGTTTTGTTGTACCCNGCTTCATATTATATGTAGAAAACTTATCCTCTATTTGTAATATGTCTACACAGTTCCTTGATGTTTTGTTGTACCCTTCAATTTATCCTGTTGTGATACGAAGATTTCGATTAGCTTACGTACGATATTTTGGTGGCGACTTTGTTTATTCGTGCCATGTAGTCACTTTTGATCTGGTTGCGAACAACATCTTGGCCCACGTAATAATTTCAGCAGTGCTGTATTATAATATCGTGGCGTTATGTTGCGAATATCAATCATTTTTACAGCCAAGTGTGATTTTGTTTAATTCAGTGTTTCACGTTGCAATGGGCGTATCGTATACAGCGTGCTATTGTAGGAGATTTACTATATCTGGAAAATGAGATAGNCGTTATGTTGCGAATATCAATCATTTTTACAGCCAAGTGTGATTTTGTTTAATTCAGTGTTTCACGTTGCAATGGGTGTATCGTATACAGCGTGCTATTGTAGGAGATTTACTATATCTGGAAAATGAGATAGAATATATGTATGACTTGAAGCTTGAAGTAATAATAAATCATGTAATTTACTCTTGAGAGAGGTATGACTATCCTACCAAAATATATTTAAATAGTGGAAATTATTAGACATGAACAAAATTCGTACAATTTACTATCATACAAAGCTCTTTATCNAATATATTTAAATAGTGGAAATTATTAGACATGAACAAAATTCGTACAATTTACTATCATACAAAGCTCTTTATCATCTGAAAATTTAATTTAAAACAACATCGCCGGTCAAAAATAAATGGTAGTTGCAACTATAATATCATAGCTAACTCATTAATTTCTAAAATTGCATTAAATATCNCCGGTCAAAAATAAATGGTAGTTGCAACTATAATATCATAGCTAACTCATTAATTTCTAAAATTGCATTAAATATCAATACGGATGATTACCATGTCCATATCATGCTTTTACAGTAGGTAAACAATACGGAATTTAACATAATTTGCAAGAAAACTGCCCCTACAAACAAAGGAAGGGTGTTTAATCATTTGGAGTTAAGAAAACATGTGTTTTGTGGGCATGTTTGAACTCCCAACGAAAATGCATCTGAAAGCAACAATATGCACGTGCGTCATGGGAAACCGCAAGCCGGTAGCTGAAAATATGTAGTTAACATTCTTTCTTAAACTTTACTGTTCCGCATTTAATGTGAACAAATACGTGTCTGCAGAGTTAACAAACATGGTTTTAATGTATGATGATGTCAAGTGCTACGGCAGATTACCTGCACAATTATCACCAACAAAGGAACCCTGCTATAAGACATTCAGAACACAGCATTTTGGCAATGATTTACTGGCTCTTAATGGAAAGAAATTATGTTCTGCCACACAACTGAAACTGTGGTGCGCAGAGAAGAAAGCGTACGGCTAATTTAAGAAGATGTCCTTACCTTAAGGGAGGAAAAACCATCTACCATCACAACATTATATTGCTAAATATTGGGTTAAGGAGTCAAAATAAGGTAATTTTCAGTACATTTCACTATGGTGTTTATTTATACATCCTGACATTTAAGCGTATTAAGTCACGATGTTGTAAAACATGGTACACAATTCTCTAACCTCAAGTTTTACAGAGTATGATGAACTTTGTTTATCGGTAAAATGAAATAATTAGTTTTCTTTTATTTGAAATATTTTTCGATTACTTTTCATTAAACTCTTGTTAATGTCCCCTGTTCGAGTGAAAATGAAGCCCTTAAATATCACCTTAGGCTTAACTGTTCTGAAAAGCTTACCGCATGGGAGGATTAGCTCCAACTTAAAAATGTACATTGTAACTACTTAGCATGTGATCATGTGGATTTGTCAATTGGATCGTCCTGAACATTTTTGGAACTGGAGCCATAACATTACTCACANCTCTTGTTAATGTCCCCTGTTCGAGTGAAAATAAAGCTCTTAAATATCACCTTAGGCTATTGACAAGACTTTTCGAATAGCGTACCCTCCTAATCGAGGTACTTAAAAATGTACATTGTAACTACATAGCATGTGATCATGTGGATTTGTCAATTGGATCGTCCTGAACATTTTTGGAACTGGAGCCATAACATTACTCACATCTGGTGACCTTAAAAACCCAGTAAGAGTACTTGCATGCAAAATGGCTTTGTCCCAATATGTTCTAAACCGTACAAGATAAATAACATATTTTCCATCTTATTTTGTTTGTAGGTTTGTTGCCGACAGTTTTGATCTTCTACTTTTTAAATCCAGGATGCACCAATTTCGACATATGGTTGCTGGAATAGGAATATGTCTTGTTTGCGAAGCCATTTTCCGGCCATATTTCCTAAACCATAGGAAAAATGGCAAAATATGCCTGGCATGTTTACGTCCACCTGTTTGTTGCTGATAACTTTGTTCTGTTATATTTGTTTTGCTATAAATCATCGTTTCCGTGATATGGCGCAAAATAGTGTGTATAGTATTTGGGGGTCGATGTCTGGTCGGAGAATGAAGAAGATATCATTCAAAATAAATTATGAGAAGCGNATATTTGTTTTGCTATAAATCATCGTTTCCGTGATATGGCGCAAAATAGTGTGTATTGTATTTGGGGGTCGATGTCTGGTCGGAGAATGAAGAAGATATAATTCAAAATAAATTATGAGAAGCGAAATTTATTTTATTCCGTCCATATTCAGAAACATTACACTGCATTTTATGCATCAATGCCATTTACTAGAGCAAAAAAACATATATTTCATAGCAACGTGAAATAAAAGAGATTTAAACTAACGGCGTTGNTGCCATTTACTAGAGCAAAAAAACATATATTTCATAGCAACGTGAAATAAAAGTGATTTAAACTAACGGCGTTGGCTGGTACCTCAAAGAAACACAATGCAGATATACACAGTAAAGCCATTGTAAACAGTTGGCGTAAAGTCGTGTGTACTAGGCATGCACCTTGAAATAAAACATAACAATAATTTCAGTAATTGGCGTGCCTAATTAACATTCAGAGTGATAAGCAGCAGCAATTATGTAATCAAAAACAATTGAGGGAAAATGGGCATATTTAAAAACATAGTATTATTACTGAATTTGTTTAAAAAATTTAAAAGTCAAACATTTCGACGCCTCTCTTACTGTTTACAAAAATTATAGCCAGAAAATGTTTTCGCAAAAACATTTAATGAAATTCCAGCTATCACAACGCTAAAATAGATAAAAGTAACGATACCCGCTGCATAATATTTAAAACGAACACTTCTACAGAGGGAATACATCATCGCAACAAACAGTTATAATATCTGCCAAACAAGGTCTTCATCAATAGAGCCCAAAGAAGTTGTTACTAGGCAGCGAAACTCGTTAGAATTGTGAAAGGATTTTGCACATCTCCAAACTTTAGAGGCATTCCGCAGAACATCGTTGTAAGAAAAAGTAAGTAATATTTGCCTTTGCTTTATCATATTTATTGTAACTTTTTATCGTTAAAACTAGTTTACGCAGTACTCCCATTCATACATCTTAGTTTTAATATTTTCAATCTCAGGATTCGTTATAATAATGTTCTGTATAATCCTGTGCATTCTAGCTCTCATATTGTCCACCAGATCGATATCCGAGGTATCAGGTTCATGTTAGGAAACCACTAACAGACTATAATTAGCCGGAGCCGCGGTGGTTTGGTCCAATCTGATGAGCGAACACACCTAGACGAACCGGGTTCGATTTCCGGCGGGGTCGTTCCCGGATTTTCGCATGTGGGAATCGTGTCGGACGATTACGCTCGTCGTAGGANGGTTCGATTTCCGGCGGGGTCGTTCCCGGATTTTCGCATGTGGGAATCGTGTCGGACGATTACGCTCGTCGTAGGCAGGGAGAAAATAATAGTCAAAATATTAAAATTCCACATAATTAGGATTACTAATTGAAATACTAACGATTATTGA
>NQII01020708.1:0-12126 GCA_002778355.1 Clitarchus hookeri
TACTCTTACTTCCACTATGTTGGGGCTGAGTAAATCAAGTCAAAGTCATTGCAAATAAAAAGCAAGTATTTTCTTGCTGATCACAGAAATAAACAATTTTTTTTTGTCAAAGCTCCATATTGATTATTTAATGAGTAATTATCAAACTAAGTCTTAAAGTAGACATTTCGCGAACTGTCGTATGAAGTCTTCATAAAACATGACAATAACGCAAATATTAATGTCCACATGAGAGATTTGATAATGAAATAAATGAACCCTTGAACATAACACGATATGTTATATTTGGGAAAAAAAACACCTAGCAAGGGGTTAAAACCTTTTATGCTTCGATAAAAATATTTAATAAATTTTGTTTTATAGATCATCNTTCCACATGAGAGATTTGATACTGAAATAAATGAACCCTTGAACATAACACGATATGTTATATTTGGGGAAAAAACACCTAGCAAGGGGTTAAAACCTTTTATGCTTCGATAAAAATATTTAATAAATTTTGTTTTATAGATCATCTTCTCTTTGATAACTACTACGAATTCATTTCATTGCATTTTTGCATGTCACATGCTTCGAGTCGAAAAACGTTTACATTAAATAAATGTTCACGCCAATGTTATTAATCTTAACAATAGCAGTACGTATATTCCTCTCCCTCCTTTGTGTAACAAAACTATATTCGAAACGTAAATGACTGGGCTGGGAAAGGCATACAAAATGTGTCCAAATAATAATGAACTTACCTCAGTGAGTTGGCCGTATCCTCTCGGCCAGTACCTGGCTACGTCATTGTACGGGTCGTTTGTGTAGGACATGACGGGGGCCCGGTCACCATGTCGGTGCACCTGTGAGGAAAAAACAAGTGAATTTGTACGCCCGTATTATTCAATCAATAATTATCCTTAAAAAAAGATGAAATAAAATAGCATTTTCATTTAAGTGCGGTGAACAATGTAATAGTATTTGTACTGTGATAAAATTAAGATGCAATGTAGTATATCTACTAAACGAATAAAATATAGCATATATTCTACTTTAAAAGAGGTGAAAATCTTAACAAAATACCCTTAATTTGTTTAAGTTGTACATTTCCCATTTATGTGATGCACACATTATCACATGAGGAGTGGGAAGAATTTAAGATAATTTCTCTGATGGGCAAAGTGACTTTGCAAAAATTGAATTTTTGCCACATCTTTGGCTGCATTAGTGTTTTGTCTACTGAAAGTAGAATTGTAATTCCTGTAAACTAATGTTTTTTTTTTTTTTTTTTTTTANTTCTCTGATGGGCAAAGTGACTTTGCAAAAATTGAATTTTTGCCAATCTTTGGCTGCATTAGTGTTTTGTCTACTGAAAGTAGAATTGTAATTCCTGTAAACTAATGTTTTTTTTTTTTTTTTTTTTTACGAAACCCGAGAAGGTTTAAATTTTCTGGAATTTGTACTGCTTTATGTTAACAACCAGTGTACATATAATGACGGGACAGATAAGAAAACAAAATATGCTTGAAACCAGTAAATGAATGAACAATGGTTCATTTAAGAGGAAAATGGATGTGGTGCTCAACGAGAAACACCTCTAGCACCTTCCCTACAAAAACCTTGCCACCTCCAAACGTATATTGAAGCGAGGCCCCCGGGAGTAGCCCAGAGGAAACAGGCCCAGGAATGCAACCCGGACCTGCGTCCTGCGTATGTAGGCTTGGAGGGTGCTCGCCCTTACCACGGTGGAGAAGATGATAGTTCCCAGGTCGTCGGCCGGGGACGTGGGCAGGCCGGCGGCGTGGTAGGCCGCCACTGCGAGGATCAGAACCAGCAGCATCATGGCGTCTCCTGCAGGCGTCTGGTACGGTCGGAGGGGCGGGGTAACGTTGAGGATCGTTCTGCTCCCCAGCGACGACGACGCAGAGTCACGTCGGTGGTTATATACCGCCCGCCGAGCACGCCTGCCCTCCCGNTAGGAAAATGGATGTAGTGCTCAACGAGAAATACCTCTAGGACCTTCCCTATAAAAAACCTTGCCACCTCCAAACGTATATTGAAGCGAGGCCCCTGGGAGTAGCCCAGAGGAAACAGGCCCAGGAATGCAACCCGGACCTGCGTCCTGCGTATGTAGGCTTGGAGGGTGCTCGCCCTTACCACGGTGGAGAAGATGATAGTTCCCAGGTCGTCGGCCGGGGACGTGGGCAGGCCGGCGGCGTGGTAGGCCGCCACTGCGAGGATCAGAACCAGCAGCATCATGGCGTCTCCTGCAGGCGTCTGGTACGGTCGGAGGGGCGGGGTAACGTTGAGGATCGTTCTGCTCCCCAGCGACGACGACGCAGAGTCACGTCGGTGGTTATATACCGCCCGCCGAGCACGCCTGCCCTCCCGTGGTCCAAAGTCGGAGGTCGCGGGCCAGCCAGCCTCCCTCCGCGCTGTGTTGTTCTCCGCCAGATACGAGGAAGGGTAATCCGCGTTTCAATGCACCACTCGCATTACGTCCCGATTAGGGACTAAGCCGGTGGATTTTCGTCAAACATTGCTAATTAGCTTGCGTTCGAGAATACGTGCGCTCGGCATGGTCGTAAATGAAAACACGCGCCGCGCGTGTGGCGGTTTTACCAGCTGAATGGTTAANGAATACGTGCGCTCGGCATGGTCGTAAATGAAAACACGCGCCGCGCGTGTGGCGGTTTTACCAGCTGAATGGTTAATTTTAAATTAAGTGTGATATCATTCACGTAAATACAAATTTATGAAAACAATCATTATCGGTAATACAATACATATTCAAAATAATAAAAGATAGAATATTTTATAGCTAACAATTTATTCAATATATTTATTGGAAGTGTTGCGCCTTACATGTGTGGGCTATTTTATTTTCTCTTGCTGATTTTATTGTAATTATGCAATGCACCAACTTCTAACTATTGCATTGATGTTTTTATAGAAATTAGAGTATGATTATAGAACTGTTCTGCAAAACCTAAAAAAATATTATCACACTTACTTTGTTCACTGCGAAACTGTATTCTCTTTTAAATACTCAGGCGCTTCTTCAAGACCAATCAAAACATGTTCAATTACTCCGAAACGTCTAAGTATATTTATTATTATCAGTACTCCAATTCTGACACCTTCACCTTATGGATTGATCCTACTCTCAGAAATGTCTTATTATATTAGGTCAATTAAATTGTAATTATTTAAATACGCAACTTCATAAAATATTTATTTTTATTACAAAAGTGAATACGCTTTTATTTATATATAAATATATAGATGTGTACTTTTTAAGNATAAAATATTTATTTTTATTACAAAAGTGAATACGCTTTTATTTATATATAAATATATAGATGTGTACTTTTTAAGACGCACGTTCTTAAGGAAACTTTTTTTTTTTTTGCTGATATCAGTTTAAATAATAGAAGTATCATATTTATCTTTAGATAGCATATTGAAAAGCAATATGAAGGTTCTGACGGCATGTTAGGAATGAACCCTGCTGAGAGTCAAGGTTATAACGATACAATTAAACGCCATTAGTTTAAAATGTTTTTCCTTGAATCCAACTCGTGTGGTCGCGTAGAGAGTGACCTCATTTTTTTCAGTATATTAAGGTCGTAGCAGCTCTTCGTTGATTTCAATCTGATGAACTTCGTAGCATTATATGACTGCAGAGTGCAGTTAATTCTTCAGGGAGTTACCAGAATTTAATATAAACTTATAACTACTATGAGAGGACGTATTATTTGTGTACCTTATAATTTTTTTTGTCCATTTCGCCCTGCCAGTTTTTGTACAGACATATTTAACATTTAGTTTTTAAATACTGTATACATATATTAATCTGCAGTTAAATTGAAAGACAATAATATTTTTACAGAAGCACAATTCAGGGGACATAATTTTAAATATTTTTTGGCCATGACCAGGTAGGTGAAGATATGGTGGTCTTAAATAAAATACGTAAACTCTGTTTTCCGAATATATTTACAATACTAAAAACATATACACTGAAGAGACAAAAATACTGGTACACCTGCCTAATATCGTGCAGGGCCCCCGAGCACGCAGAAGTGCCGCAAGACGACGTGGCATGGAATCGACTAATGTCTGAAGGTATGCAGGAGGCAATTCACACCATGAATCCTGCAGGGCAGTCCACAAATACAATCTACGCCAATTTTAGAAAGGGTTGCACGTCTGTCACGTTTAATGATTCTCGTCAGTCGTCGTTTGTCCCGTTCTTTCACGATTTTTTCCGGCCGCAGCGATGTCGAAGATGTGATGTTTTACCGGATTCCCGATATTCACGGTACACTCGTGAAATGGTCGTACGCGAACATCCAAATGTTATCGCTACCTCGGAGATGCTCTGTCTCATCTCTCGCGCGCCGACTGTAACACCTCTTTCAAACTCACTTAAATCTTGATAACCTGCCATTGTAGCAGCAGTAACCGATCTAGCTGCCGACCGCATCGCGTTACTCTGATTGGTTCCATACCTCTGTTATTTGCATACGCACGCCTATACCAGTTTTTTTGTTCTTCGGTGTAAATATTTCTGAGTTGGCTATAACATACAATATTACTGTGCTGAACCAAAAGATAATAAATAATTACCATATGGAACAATTACTCACTATACAGTCAAGCCGACCTCCCGTGTGGCAGTCGGTTGGTACGCCGCTGATCTGGGGTGCGGGAGGTTCTGGGTTCGAATCATAGGTAAGGTATGGGTGTTAGTTTATGTTAGGTTATAAGTTAGTTTATATGCCGTCCCCTGATAAGCCTTCAGGCATGACACCAGGAGACGTTAAATAATCTCTTTAAAACAAATTATCTAGTCAAATTCAGCAATTTAATTATTTCTGTTGGTCCAACACACATCGGTCAGAGTGCACTGACTGTGTCAGTCTTTCATGGACTCTTCTCACCTCAGCGCCGTCGCCTATGTGGATCATAGACACCGCGGCACTTTTCCAGGAGCACCTCGTAGTGTGCTCACACACTACGAGGTAGTCTCCACACACACGCCGCTACCTGGGCACTGTATGTGAACGGCGTCGCTCGTCCAATCACAGAGTGCACTCTCTGGACACCGCCGTCCCCAGCACTTCCCTAAAACTGTATGTATATGGCGGGGCGAAGTAACTGTATTTACACCAGCGTTAACTCTTCCCAGATTATTCAAAAACTTACGAACGCAGAGAACGACCTAATTCGGCATGGAGAAATTTCTGAAAAGGGGAGATAATTCCCGAAGTGCATGAAGGTGTGTGAGCCGCCAATGAAGCTGGAGATTCCAACCACTACACAATCCCCTCTTCTCGCCGCGGTGTCCTTTGTTTCGTTCGTCTCCTTACAGTCTCGTTACTCACCCGCACCTCTGGCCGTTGGTAGTGGACAAAAGCAGGAGAGGACGAAGGGACAGCCTGCCCACAATAATATTGTAGCTGTTAAGAATGTAAAAAAAAATGCGTAGCTTTTTCGTATACCTAATAAAAGAAATTACTTGAGATGGTTTTGTTTACACTGACAAAATCTTGCTTTAATTAGAATGGAAAGTTTAAAAAACTTAATTTTGTTGTTATTAAATTTTGTTTAAACGTGTTTTGTTAAATTACAACAGGAAATCTCTGTATTGCAAATAAAAATATTATCTTGTTTTATTTGCAGTAAATAAATCTCACTGTATACCAGAGTACAGTTATAATAATAGGTATGGCCAGAGTTAAACAAGATTCGGGTAGCGGATGGTCCTGCCCCGAGGACCTAGAAGCCGAAGTCTCAATATAAAATTCGTTATCGAAAAAGCTAGCACAGATACATCTGCGGTAATTGAAACCGACAAACGAAAAAGAGGCAGAATATTAGAGTGTTATGTCACTTTCCTAACAGGTGGTACTTTGCATACACGGAGCCATCCCTTGGTGGAGAGTGGAGTGGAAGGCTCCGGGTGGCTCGTGACATCGAGGTCTCGCGAGACGATGAACGTGAAGAGTGCCGACCAGAGGCATCGCCCGGCACCATCCCCACGTGCGGAGATCCGGGAGCGACCCTGCTGGGAATAAAAAAATAAAAAAAATAAAAAAATCGAACCCGGTTCGCCAAGGTGAAAGGCGGGTAGTCTGACCACTAAATCACCGCGGCCCCCTACCCATCCCTTGGTCACGCCTATGGTTTTGAAGTTATATTAAGATTTTGTTTAGAACATTGTACTTTTTAGTACCTTACGAAACTTACAAAATGCTAAGTTAACAAATAACGAATTGCAAAGTTCATCGACGTAAAGGTTTGACCTTGTAAATACAGAAACCAACTTCACCACAAGGAACACAGCTGAACGGATTTAATGACAACGTGATTTTATCATTGTCATTAATATGTACAGCAAACAAATATTTCGTTTGCCGGAAACCTACTTTGCCGTGTTTCAGGATTAAAAAATTCCTTTGCGGCAACAAAACGTGAGTTGTAGCAAATAAAGTGTTTTTAGAGTTTCCTTTGTTTAAAGGCTGTTAACGTTAAAGTAAGGACTTTTATCATCCACTTTTTAAAAATATTACTGACTGCATATAACCACACACATGAGTGTGAAAAAAGACAATACCACGAAGGAATACACAATGAAACGAAACTCAGATGAAATGGAAAGCAGGGTTTGGTGTGCGAAGTATGAGGATTTGAGAATAATTGTGCATGCCTAAACGCAGCGGTGCCCTCTGAACTAATGTGGAAAAGCGTATAATTAGAGGATTGTTGACGATCAGAGTAAGTATCGTTGTTCATCGTAGTGCGCTCTAAACGGTCGTACTAGAGTCACAAAGCCTTGTCGACATAAAAGTAACCTTTTGAAAATGTTACGGAGATTCAGTGGGTAGGTCGGGGTAGCATGTTACCTATATTTGCGATGGTAAGGATATGTAATAGTGGAGATTTCACGTGCCACACTTCGTATTCAAAGAGTGAGTTTTTTTTTTTTAATTGTTAACATTACTTTCCAGTTTTTTTTTAAAATAATGGTTAATGCTTATTATTGTTATAACGAATTGTATAAATAGTGGTTTATTCCCTGACATGACGCTGCTATATATATATATATATATATATATATATATATATATTTGGGTGAGCAGCATGCATTTTCCGTTTGTTATAACTATTCTTTAGGTAAATCGCAGTGTCTCGATACGAGTTCTTTAGAGATGGAGCAAGTCGTTCAGAGAAGCAGAAACGGGGAAGGAATTGGTCATTGTCTGTAGTAAGGAACTATCCCAGCATTCGCTTGAAGTGATCTTGCGAAACCATGGAAAACCAAGTATCAAAATGGCCGGATCGGAATTCGAACCCGAGTTCACCCGAATGCAGTATTTGTCCATGCACCTCGGGCGGAAGGTTAGAAATAAACATTGTTTCTAAATACCTTATGTAAGAATTTTTGGTTTTCGAGGAATTTTTTTTAAAGACTTTTATTTGTACATTTACATTTTTTCTCACTCTGCACGAAACATTCTCAAAAATACTATAATTTCCCACTCATAATTTTCAGGTATGTCAATTTGTCGCCAAATGATAATGACTTCACGCAAAGTGTAAAAGGATGAAGTGTTTAGCTACTTACTTCATTCTCTTTGTGAGCGCTTACATGTAATGATGTTACTAGATATTTTTAAGTTAATTTTTTTACGTCAAAAGCACATCACATGATTGCGTTTTATATGCAAAACATCGACAGTGTGTAGATACACCTTCTCAGTCTACAGTGTCAGAAGTAATGATGTCGGACATGCATTCTTCAGAAGAAGCTTCAATGCAATCATCGGATTCGAAAAAAAAATCTCTCTATTGTGCAAGGAGTTTCTCAATAAGAGTAAGTTACATGATCATGAAATGAGTTGTCGCAGTAAACCTACTCTCACTCTGCATAGCTGTTTGAAATGCCAGTGTTTGTTTGATACTAGTGGCCAACTATATATCTGCATGGTGTGAGATGTTATGGCCTTACTCATGTAACAGGTAGACCATCGCCTGGATTCCTGTGCCAGCAATGTTATAAAACATTTACGCATAGTCGCGATATGCGTTCTCACGAAAGGAGTAGATGTGTAAAGAACCCTGAGTGTATTGTATATCGCTACGCAAAGTGTGGTCGTACCTTAACGGGAAATTCCACACTGGCAAAGCATTCAGCAGCATGCACAAGCAGTGCGCGAACGGAAATAAAGCATGCATGCCGTTTCTGTGATCAAACATTTACCGCATTTCGTTATGTGCACCGCCATGAGAATAGTGTATGTTCCAGGAGTCCCTAATTGAATCTATATCGCTGTACACTATGCCGACGTTTGTTTGAAAATGATAATGCTGTCAACTGGCATAGGAGCAGGCCGCCTTACAGAGGCGCTAGTCCAAAAATGATACGCGCGGCGGCGCCACCGTCGCAGTATGACAACCCCTAGCGTGGAGATTAAGGATGCGCAGGGTTTTTTTTTTATCACATATAAGGGCAACTATCGCCCTAGGACATTCTCAACATTTTTTTAAACATGATATTTTACACTTAAGAAATCTGCGGACATTTATTGGGTGCGCATCGCCCAGTAATAAAAGCAGATAATCTCTTACAGAAACCACCAAATAATACGGTGCAAACCGTTCTGAATGGTGGTAGACAGTTTAAAGCAGTTTTTTTGCTGTGGCAAATATGTCTTTTTTTTATATTTTAACAGCTTTCGCATATTCATATATAGTTATTAAACGTAAATACGCGCTACGCACATATTTTGCAGAACATTTTCCTACGCTATAACTCTGTTCAATATTTATCGAAGGAAACGATAAACTGTGTCAACGAAGCAAGAAACGTGGAGGAAAGAACGTATTTACTTCAAGTTCCACGTGTCTTTAACAGCGAGTGCAGACGAAGAGAACGGTTACAGGCGTGATTAAAGGATGGCTTTTAATAAATGTGACTGTTGTCAAACATTTTCACGCTCTGGGAGATTTATCCGAGACCTTGGGATTGCGTGAACCACGAGACGCAAAGGCGTCGCACAACACTGGCTTAACGCAGAATGGAGCTTCGTTACACAGATTACCACGTGTAAAGGTTGTTTCATTCATGTAGGCAGCGCGTGCGAGCAAACACATACGCCGAACGTTGTAGGCACACTGATCTTTGGAGGGGCTGTCGAGATTCACAACATCAATGATACACACTTATGTAGTATGACGCAAATACGTTACCTGAGCTAGAGATTGTGCGATATTCATACTTGTCGAAGCCTTATAAACGTTTTAAAAGAATTCTTGGGAATGAGAATGCATATGCCATTCACGGTTACTTCAAACATTTCTGAAACCCTCCTAATGTTCCAATTTTTGTTACCGATTACGTATCCTTCCACTACATGTAAACATGAACACTGCCATGTGACGTCTAAGTTTTAACTGTCAAATGCTTTGTTTACTGTTTTCAGCTCTTCAAAGAATTTTGTAATTTATCAAAGAAACATTTTGTTTAAATGTTCACAATTTAGGCCTATAACTATCATTAGGGCAACTTTATTACTTTTCAACGATGTCTTTATTGACGATAGTTCTTACGGTTATTATTTTACATTGCTAACATATTTGTTATACACAACATAGCACATTACACGCAATACACGTTAATATTTNACGGTTATTATTTTACATTGCTAACATATTTGTTATACACAACATAGCACATTACACGCAATACACGTTAATATTTTGCCGCGACTGTGTTCACTCTACAACTGTTGGGGAAAGAACTGTATTATTTAACCACTTGGTATTGATAAGTGTAGAATTATTTCTTTAAAAGGATTACCTCAGNTTGGGGAAAGAACTGTATTATTTAACCACTTGGTATTGATAAGTGTAGAATTATTTCTTTAAAAGGATTACCTCAGTTGAATAAATATTAAAACGATGGAACAACGAGTCCAACTAAAAGACACAGTAAATTCAAGCACGCAACTCGTGTCGCTTATTTTTTATACGTAGCAGCGAGAAACTTAAACGATAGTCGTGAACATGCACACAAATAGGCCTACCATAACTTTTACTCCGCTCATATTTCTATGCAATGGTACTTACTATTTTCTAGGTTTATTAAATTATGTATTTATATTTATCTGGCTGGGCTTATTATTTTGTTGGGATTGTGACAAACATTCAAATCACAGAAACGTAAGCACGTTACACAATTGTATTTCAGACTCATAGGGCAAAGTTACAATGTTGTGATAAATAAATAGACGTGACTTACAAAAAGTTAATTTCGTCATAAAAACAGTTCACTATTAAAACGTATAAATTTCGCACGTCCAATATTGTAATCACACACGCACTGGCCCAACGTAACGTAATGATAACAATACTCTTTCACACAAAGCGGCCACCATGAACGTTACAGTATATTTATTCCTGCCGTGGGAAAACGGATTTCTCACAAGCCCGTAACTTGCCTATGCAGGTTTAAAAAAAAAACACAACGTGTACAAACTTGATATGATAATTGTAAGAATTTTTCAAGAAGAGAAATTAACGCTTCGTTCCGCAACACGCCATGTGATATGGCTACTCGCCACTTCTGCCAACTTCGGATTAGTTGCCGTTTCGCCATCACGTTTAGATCATTTTTAATAAGTATTCAAGAAATAAAATCTCGTTTCAGGTGTAAATTATAANCATTTTTAATAAGTATTCAAGAAATAAAATCTCGTTTCAGGTGTAAATTATAAATTAATAAATTATTATTTTTGCTGTAATAAGTATGAAATATGCTAGAATTAAAAACATGTATAATATTCCTACTACTATTAGCAGTGTGAGAAACTTCACGAGAGAGAGAGAGAGAGACTCTATTGTGCAAGGAGTTTCTCAATAAGAGTAAGTTACATGATCATGAAATGAGTTGTCGCAGTAAACCTACTCTCACTCTGCATAGCTGTTTGAAATGCCAGTGTTTGTTTGATACTAGTGGCCAACTATATATCTGCATGGTGTGAGATGTTATGGCCTTACTCATGTAACAGGTAGACCATCGCCTGGATTCCTGTGCCAGCAATGTTATAAAACATTTACGCATAGTCGCGATATGCGTTCTCACGAAAGGAGTAGATGTGTAAAGAACCCTGAGTGTATTGNCGAAAGGAGTAGATGTGTAAAGAACCCTGAGTGTATTGTATATCGCTACGCAAAGTGTGGTCGTACCTTAACGGGAAATTCCACACTGGCAAAGCATTCAGCAGCATGCACAAGCAGTGCGCGAACGGAAATAAAGCATGCATGCCGTTTCTGTGATCAAACATTTACCGCATTTCGTTATGTGCACCGCCATGAGAATAGTGTATGTTCCAGGAGTCCCTAATTGAATCTATATCGCTGTACACTATGCCGACGTTTGTTTGAAAATGATAATGCTGTCAACTGGCATAGGAGCAGGCCGCCTTACAGAGGCGCTAGTCCAAAAATGATACGCGCGGCGGCGCCACCGTCGCAGTATGACAACCCCTAGCGTGGAGATTAAGGATGCGCAGGGTTTTTTTTTTATCACATATAAGGGCAACTATCGCCCTAGGACATTCTCAACATTTTTTTAAACATGATATTTTACACTTAAGAAATCTGCGGACATTTATTGGGTGCGCATCGCCCAGTAATAAAAGCAGATAATCTCTTACAGAAACCACCAAATAATACGGTGCAAACCGTTCTGAATGGTGGTAGACAGTTTAAAGCAGTTTTTTTGCTGTGGCAAATATGTCTTTTTTTTATATTTTAACAGCTTTCGCATATTCATATATAGTTATTAAACGTAAATACGCGCTACGCACATATTTTGCAGAACATTTTCCTACGCTATAACTCTGTTCAATATTTATCGAAGGAAACGATAAACTGTGTCAACGAAGCAAGAAACGTGGAGGAAAGAACGTATTTACTTCAAGTTCCACGTGTCTTTAACAGCGAGTGCAGACGAAGAGAACGGTTACAGGCGTGATTAAAGGATGGCTTTTAATAAATGTGACTGTTGTCAAACATTTTCACGCTCTGGGAGATTTATCCGAGACCTTGGGATTGCGTGAACCACGAGACGCA
>NQII01020711.1:0-15543 GCA_002778355.1 Clitarchus hookeri
GAGCACTTTTGAAACCCCCTCATTTGGAATAATAGTTAATAAATATATTTTATTATAGTCTTAGACACGTATTTCCAAGTGCGGGATAATATACACACTGCGTTTATACTTGGATGGCAATATTTATTTTAAAAGGTGGTTCAAGGATAAAAAAAATGGTTGAAAGGAAAAAGTAACTAGGGCCTCAAAAGTGCTCACTTTACCGTGAACAGCCTATAGAAACTTTATTCATACGCCAGTGAAGTGAAAACGTGTATTTGTTACGAACCGTAATGCATTAGTGTAGTCTATTGGCGGTTTCTTCACACTTCCTGAATCAAACCTTTGAAAAATCACTCCTTGTATGATGTGTTTGGTTGTGTTCTAAATACGTCATGTATCACAAGCATTTTATACTCGTTTCCGTAAATTATCTTATATTTAGTTATATTGAACTTTTACTTTATTATAATACTTCATTTCTAATTAACACGAATAAAAACAGGGAGAAAATAGGTATGTTGGTAATGCGTAGTAATAAATAGTTCTCATGCAAAAATACTAAAACAATGAGTGCGCACGAATGCGGTGCATTGTCCCTCTGGTATAATTTTCTAGACTTGGTCAAGGTTACTTCTGCTGCAGGTTGGGAAGATCAATATTAAACATTTGGCAACCATACAATTTTCGCCACTAGGCAAGCGCAAGTGTCGGAAATGTACCAGATTTTCTGTATTTTGTGCGTTAAAAAACAAGATACTTGTAAATAATCATAAATCAAATGTAAAATAATTTCATAACTAAGTAAAATCTTTCTCTTTTATTATTGACGTCGCTTAAAATTTTAATTAAAAGTTACTTTTCGGAACACTGCATCTAGCAGCGAAAAATTTCCCTATGCCAAACTCGCCCAAAATAAAACACGTTTCGTTCCTATCCTGAGTGGAAAAACCTTAACATGGTTAAGCTTTGGTTGCATGAGGCGGAGGAATATTCTGGAAGTAGAACTTGAACATGGCTTCAGAATAGTAGGAAGGAACCCTTGATTTGCCATAAATGTAAACAATACATTCGCAATACGTCAAGACTTGGAATTACTTTTCTTGATTCGCTACCAACGCAGCTGTAAACCTGCGTGCCAGTTCGTACGGTGTCGTAGATGCAGTTACCGGGCAGTGTTCCTCCACAGTTGGTTTCAGAAGTGCTCACTTCACCGCGAATAGTCCGTAAACATGTTACGCTAAGTGGAGTAGGGAGTGTAACACTGTCGTTGGGAGAGATTTGGGCGGCTCCTAACGAGGCCTTGAGGGCCTACGAGGGTGAAATGAGGTGAGAATGGAGCAGCGCCGGAAGGCAAGGGCCGGGAAAAGGGAGATGCCCGAGAACCGGGAACCTCCCGTTTCCCCCGCTTTCCGGCTCCATACTCACCTCGCTTCACTCACTCAATTTCGATGCTTCAATAAAGTCGTCTGGCCCATTTCAATGTCAATTTTATATGCGGCGGAAATATGCAGAATGAGATCTCAAGCAAGACTTTCAATAATGTCAATTAACCGTGAAAAGTCTATACAAATACCGTCTTCATACTTCCAAAAAGGAGATTTTGCGCGCTAGTGAGAACTTTTTTTTTGACAATGATATCTCCATTTTATCAATAAACTGGTAACACCCTGATAATTATAACAGTATACATTATGTGTGTATGATGGTATCGTGTTCCCCAGTTCCGACTCGCTAGCACACGCACGGGAACTGGTTCTTAGCGTGTCGTCTTGAATTATTCACTGACTGGCAGAAATTTTGTTTGTAGAGTTTCGATGTATCGTTAAAGATATGACTTATTACGTATTTTAAATTTCTGCGAGCTCTTAACTGTTGCACATTTACAGTATGTAATAATAGTTTATAAATCTTACTAAAATTATTATTTTTTTTGCACACTCGCATTACAGGTATTTTTACATTTGTTACGCGTAGTGTATCGCAGACAGATGAACGGAATTTTGTTACTTAGCTTTTGTCAGTTTTTGTACAAGATATGCCGAGGGTGTGGGTTTTGCTGCAGTTGCAACGCTCTTTTGAGGTGTATTGAAAATAACATTCAATTCCTGGAATACTTCCACTTCGTAATATTTTTTTTTTATATCAGCAAATATTTTAAGATGTGTGTTAAGGTTTTAGAAATATCTGGCTATAAAAATGCGGTGCCACATTTAGAAGAGAATTGGCAGAATACACGACGTCACGTTTGCAAGTGTTTGGTGAAATACGGCCTGCAGTACTCCTGTGACCGAATGTTTGCACATCTGTTGAACACGCAGCAGAACAACGACAAAAACATTTTCATCGGGAGCGAACTTTTTAGCGTCCTTCCCTAAACGTCCAATTGCTTGTTTTAAACGCTACGCGTTAAAACACCGCTCTAATAATGAAGCTTGTTAACGACCCATGTTTACTGAGTTTCAATTATGAACTAATTACGGTCCTCCATCCCTAAAGCAGGTTTCGCTAATCTCGAATTACGCTTCGCCATACCACAGCTGCGCAGTGAATGTGCGAGATGTGAACCCATTTTTAATAAAGCTGCAATTTATTTATTTCATTAATTATCGTTTCTGGTTAGTAGCATGAATGAGTTATGGACTTACTTAATTTATTTAAAAAAAACAGTGAAAATACAGCTAAATGAATACAAAATTACGTAGGTATTAGTGTGTGCCAATAAATTGCTAATAATGTATTCCGTTTAAAATGTTTTATACATAAAACGCATTTGAATGATACACCCACCGTTTGCAGAGTAGAAGAAACTTCACGTAATTGTGCTGCTCCCAAGACTGCGGAAGGTGTAAAAACGAAACGTTTATACTTCTTACACGAGCAAAAAAAAATCATATAATATATTTATTATAGTAATTAAAAATTTATAATAAATTTTATTTGACTTCTGTGTCGCGGTATATATCGTTGCCTATAGCTAAAATATAAACTAGAGAAAAAAACTACAAAGCCAAAATCAATTGATACTGCAAATTACGTATACTATTCACTTTTCACTTTTGTTGGACATAACCAGCTTGAGGTGCTAAAATTATATCTCGATATGAACTACAAAATTAATGAGGTAATGAAAAATGTTATTAAAATATAGATGTGCAAAATTTTCCTGCAAATTCAGGGGAAAGACTAATTGCAGAATTGAGTAAATTGGTACAAGGAGGGAAGTTTTATAAACGTAATTCAGAGTTATAGAGGATAAAAACGATAGTAACGAGACAAATAAGTTGGATAACAAATAAATTAAGCTTATACATATATATATATATATGAAAGTGTTTTGTGAGGTCTGAAGATGAAAGTTAAACCAAATATAACCATCAACAATTTTATGGTTAATGTAAAATAACAACTATAGCACATAGCATCTGACATTACGGACAAAAGAAATCGTGCTCTTAACTGACATGAAATTTTGGCAGCTATAATAATTACGCCACGAACCTTGTTCTATTTTCGATATTTATTAGAGCTAAATTTTAAGTAGTAGGCCAACGTCATAGGTTCTATTAAAAGCATGGCTGATGACAGACTCCCAAGTGAGTCACTAGTACATAAGATTAGTGAAACAGCTAAAACTACTTACTGGCTAAGAATACTAAAGAAAAATCTGAAACGTGGAAATACAACATAATATTTATTATCAATGCTTTCTTCTCTATTTGATTCCCAAAGGCAAATTTGTCTTTTTTTTTTTTTTGTGGAAGGTGTTTCCGGTGACTTGCATACTGTACTTATTTAATGTTACATCTTAAAACGGCACGCTTATGTATGGCTTAGCCAGGAATCCAAGACGGAGACTGACTATCGGAAGGCGACTTAGCTAGGATTATAATAAGGAAGAGAATAAATGGAAACCGAGCTATAGAACTACCCCTAGTTCAGTGACTGTGTGCTACTAACACACATTCTGGAACAACAAAATGTTGCTGCAGCCTCATCTTTACTCGAGCCCTCCGCAAGGTTGTGCTACAATTTGTTGGTGACAGCAGTCCTCATCTATCTTCAATAAATCTTTAATTAGAGATTGTGGGCATTCCTCCATTCTCTGCAGATTCGTACCCTCGCCCCCTTCCTCTTCCATTCTTTACATACGACCCTTCCGGCCATAAACGTAATTATTTTAATATAGGCCAATTTTTTTATTTGTTTGCTGGTTTTTATTTATATGGTTGATCTCAGAGAACCTAATCGATTTTAATACGTATTTTTATTTTGTGCTCACGTTTTCATTCGATATAGCGTTTCTTTATATTTCAGCGCTTCTGGTGAGGCTGGAGTAAATATAACTATCGGATGAAAGACCTCCGAACCATACGGCCTTACCTACCTACCTTTACCAGACTAAATCGGTATTCAATGCACAGTAAACATTTTTGACAGAGTTTACCTGACACCTGTAAGTAAATTGCCATGAATTCTTTACATACAATGCACAGTTACTAAAACCATTTTTTTTTTAATTTTTTTTTTTTCGAAAAGCTTCAAAACACTTTAGTTTAGTTCCACTACCGTGATTGAATGGTTTCAACGGTAACGCGCCGTAGTTATTCGCCCACCAGTCGGTGACTCTTAAGACGTGTTCCAGATGAAAATTTAGTAATTAATAATGTAGTGTGGTTCAATTTGAACTCTTGTTGTTAGTCACTTGTTTGCCGTGATTGTGCTATCTGTCGAGGAATGTTGTAACCTGCAACTCTGCATTGCGTAACACACACTAATTAGGATGGCATTTTCACGAGTTTATTATCGTAAATGAATGAATAAATATTCATGTGAAAAATACGTATGTATACAATATATTTTTTGTTACGTTTACATTCGAATATATCACATTTCATAACGTGCCAGTGGTATTAAATTCACGCATATAGTTATCTACTTACATGTATATTTATTAATTTACGTGAATTCGCAAGATACAATGTACGAACGCGAATTTACGTGAATTCGCAAGAAAAAACGTACGCGCGCGTGTGTGTACAATATGATGCTAGCTGTGCAATTTTCTTGCCGAATTAGGTTAAAACATATATGGTGGCGATTTGATATGTGATCATTTAGGCTGTATCCCAATTCCCTTCAAGTATATACATGTCCATACTTCGCCCAGCCCGTGACGTCACGAAGTATATACTAGCGTCATCCCAATTCCTAGTATAGTACACACAGCGCCTGTACCTGCCAAGTACACGATGTTGCTTACTTGCTGGGTGAATTTGCGTACTTGCGGCGGTCGCCATGTTTGTTTTCAAACGTCACGTACATAACCTATGATGGGAACTTTTTATGGTTCTATTTACCCGCCTTTTTATTGCTCTACGAAGCAACCAATGTGCAACATTATTTCTGCGTTTATAATAACTTAACTGTTACACATAAAAAATGCATTATTGTTATTTTTTTTCCAACAACACCAAACGCCTTCATAGACATAAACGAAAGCAAAGACAACCAACATAGAATACAAAATGTTTATTTACAGCAAAACCATAGAGTTGTTAGTTCAGAANAAGACAACCAACATAGAATACAAAATGTTTATTTACAGCAAAACCATAGAGTTGTTAGTTCAGAATGACAAAACATGTTTATTTTCTAGTAGTTAATTTTATTTACGCCAGGTTGTGCGACGAGTCACGTACAGCCAGAAAAATTCCGTTTCAATAGCCAGGGTAATACACACAACGGCAAGTACGAATATTTTTATACTTAGAAAGTATGTACTTACAATTAAGATACAGCCTAAAAGTAGTCAAGGCAAGCCCTGGAACGAAGCGCACCCAGTAAATTTTGCGGAGCAGGACAGTAACAGGTATTTCTAAAAAAAAAAGTCACACCTGAAAAATTGTTAAGTTTACGGAACATACATAAAATGAAATTCTTGTAAAATGTCCCTAACGTCATTGAAACTGTAAATGGTAATAACTATTAATTTTTCCTTCGCAGAAAATGTACATAATAACAATACGCCGTGTTAAACCCGGGAACCGACTGCCATCTCGGAAGAAAATGATGGCGAATATCATTTTTTCCCATTTTTTCTAATTAAAGTGTGAACCAAGTGCATTAAAATAGTTACCACAACTAGCTGCAAAATGAACATGAAGATCAACAACTGAAACACTTGAAGTACTGTATCCAATTTCTACACATGTTAATTAACATTTTTAATATTTGTATTTGTGCAGTGCCAATAATAAATAATAAACAATTGTAAAATTAATTTTTAAATTTTTTTCGATACTACTGCAATTTATTTTTTTTAAAAGAGGTAAATATTTTAGTTTCAAACCGATTTTTTTTTTTTTTGCTGCGCCTGCACCAAATCATTTTAACTGCCAATATTACGTGAAAAATTATGAGAAAATTAGGTTATTGAACTTGGTGACCTATTTCCAAGATGGCGGCCAGTTTCTGAGCTCAAAATGTTTAAACATTTGATATGTTGTTGAACACATCTTTCTGTATAGGATAGCGAAATAACCACTGTATTACATTTTATATATTATTAATTATTATATTCCTTGCACTAAATGGAAACTTCTTCACAAAACATGTGAACATGGCAGTAAAACTCCAAAGTTTCAGCTGGAGAACCCCGAGGAAGTTTAAATCATCCATCAGGGTGTTGAAATTCTGGTTGCGATAAAAAATTATACGTTTACATTTAAATTTGGGATATTTTTAGGCACGACTTGAATGTATAAACGTTAGATATTTCAGTATTTTAGTTGCCAGTTAATATATGTCCAGTGAAGTCTGCACCGGTGAAAACGGAATAATAAATTTTGTCTGTGGATATTGAGACAAACTATTTGCCAAAATAATTAAACAAGGGAGAATCAAAAGTTATTGTATTTATTCATTTAATGTTGTGCCTAATAAAAATAATCATTTAAAATATCGTACAGTCACAAATCAGAAACGTGCTGAATTTCCAAAAATTCGATAATGAAAACAAACAAACGTCACGACATGACATGCTTTTTCATTTTAAATAATCTAGTTTCAGGAGTAGAGTTAAATTTTTTATTTCTTGCGTGTTCGAATAGCAATAAAATTGGGACGTTGACATGGGATTGTGCAAAAAAAAAATAATGTANAAATGCACTGCTTTAGAGGGTAATATTATATTTGGGATATGGGAACAAAATGAAAGTAACGAAAGGAATACTACGTTTTGAGAAAAAGGTTTTTGTTGAATCAAACAAAGTCTGTTAGGTGCAACCAAATTAGTTTTTGTCTAGAGGCAATAAAATATTTTGTTGTTCAAACCAAATTATTACGTTCTTATTAATTGGTTGCCACGCTGTAAAAAAATATATTATTAACTTCTTAAACTGTAATGGAAGTTTTTAACGTACACACTGTATGTAAATAATACCACACATCAAGGTGCAAGTATAGGAATGTTCAGCGTCGTTACTATACAAAGTTGAGAACTTCCCTACGCATTTGACTCTTTCCTGAGCAAATGTACGAATTCTACAATTAATGTATAGGGGGAATAATTGCCATTCCCGCTTTCTCACTACGCGTATACATTCGTATGGTAAATCTACGAATAATTTCTTGGAGTGCACAAACAAATATTCGGTTGGTGCAGCTACAGATTTGTTTGGCTCAACGTGCATTAAAGAGTTTCGGTTAACATAAAGAAATGACGAGCCAACCGAGACTCAAACCTGTGTGGATTGCGCGCTCCGGAGCGCTACGTGCCAGCTACCTCAGCTGAAGTGACTACTGATAAAAAAATGAATGTGTTTCGATAGACACAGTGAGGATTCTGGACAACGCGCTCAAATAAATACTACATGTTTTACAGCTTTACTTTCTAGTTTCCGATTGAACTTGTTCCATACGTCAATAAATGCACCAACAAACACGGTTACTATCCTAATTGTCTCAAAAAAATACAAATTCTCGAGCTGAATTTTCGAACGTATGCAGCCGAATGAGTGGCCAAAGGAACATATGCCGTTGATTCAACTAAATATTTTGTTGACTATAACAATATTTTAGACTGTGCCAACAACAAACCTGATTACTTTTCCTGTACTACGTAACTCTGCTTTCAAAAAACATGTTTTGTTCCCTAGTGATAAATGTTAATCCCGCAAATGTACGAGATTGATAAACTTCAAAAGAACTTACCGTTTATAATAAAAATTTTCTGTAAAAGGTCACGATATTCAATTCTTTCTCAATATATTTTTATTATTTTCGTTTTTTAAGTGTTTGTTCGGAACAGTAATATTTTTGTTGTGGGGTTATTATACTGCACACAAACAATCAAAAAACATTAAAATCTTTCTCTTGGGCAAATATTTTAACAGGAAGAAGATAGTCACCTGTCTACGGAATAATGAGATTCTCATACTGTAAGAGGAGAAAATGTTTCTAGGCGACGTACACAGATCTTCATCTGAATTGAGAGGTTTTTGTTAGTTAGGTAGTTGTCGTATGGGTCTCGTTGTAAGCTAATTTTTAAAAACTACCAAATATTTCAAAGAAATTTTTTTTTCAGGACACAAATGAAAGTCGATATTTCGTTTCCCATTCATAAAGTTTGTCATTGAAACACAAATGTGAACCGTGAAACCTGTTAAAGTCAGCAAAAATCGCTATGAGCAGCCCTCCGTTTACGATGTTTATTCTTCTGTAAAAACAGTGTTTTAAACTTTAGCGACACTGCTGTATCTTATCTGAAGAGATTGATGTGTTAAAACCCTATAGTGACAGCTTAAAATTCTGAGGAAACATAACACGCGCTAAGCTTGTTTGTGGTGTGTTTTCCATCGCCACGCCGTCGCGTGTTTCTTTATGGCCGGATGTGAGCCTGAGGTTTTTAATATTGTTCACTAGGTATTCCTCATAACATCGGAATTTCGAGCCCCGACGAGGGAGATGTGAGAGGAAGATGTATCAGAGATGGAAGGCAGGGGTGGGGAAACTGCTTTCGGATGTGTTAAAGGGATCTGGAGTGGGTAAATGAGAGAACGTGTTATGGAAACATTTTTATTAAGCACAATATACATACTGTACATGACCTAATACACGAACATCACCATTCGTACCAACCAACTTTCTAAACACCCAAATTGCTAAGGATGATAATGTTTTCCTTAAGCAAGTTACTGCAGCAGAGGAGAGTTTCATTCTTCTGAGTTTCATTTACAGATTTGCTCTCCAAGGAATGACTGCACACAATGGATCTGGGACTCTGGAGGTTTGCTTTTTCAGGCATCATCACGACAGTAATGTGACCAGTGTTAATTACCTTAGTCAAATAGATTCAAGAGACATCATATGTTGGAAGACGTTTGCTATTAATGAACTTGTTGCTACTTCTAATTCTGTTATTTCTATTTCTCCATCTCCTATACTTACCTGCACGCAATCCACATGTGAAAATCCGGGTGACCCCGCCGGTAATCGGACCCAGTTCGCCTTGATGTGCGGTGATTGGTCCGACTATCACATCACCGCTCCAGTCTCTTGTACAGCGACGGATAAGGTTTGTTCCAGCCAACAAAATATTTCTTTGTGTAAGGCCAGAAATTATTTATTTGCCCCAGCAAGACATTTCGTTGAGTTAATATATGACTTGGAAAGCAACAAAAACAAATTTCGTTCCTCTAACAGCATACACGCTTGAATTAACAAAACCTCTGTGTTGGGCCAAAATAAATTAAACTGCCAACGAAATATTTTGTTGAATCAACTGTAGGTATATATTTTACTGACCACTCATTTGATTGCCTCCGTTCGGAAATACAGCTAGAGAGTTTGTTTGTATGTTTATATTTGTATAATCATCCTAACAAAACAAGTTCAGCAAGAAATAAAAATATGTATTTCGAACCTTCTGATTTAAAAGAGAATAACTCTTTCATAATGAATACCTTCAAATATTTACTTGCGCGCATTGTTTAGTGTTCTAACTTTATCTATCTTAAAAATTCGTATTTACTTATTAGACACTTAGTTGAAGTTTCTAGGACACAGCGCCCCGGATGCAGACGCTCTAGGGTCGGAAGTTGGTCTGGTTTCCAATTTTTTTTATATTATACCGAAACTGTTTCATGTACGTATAGCCAAACAAATATTTAGTTGCACCCAAGCAAATACTTTTTGAGGCAGCCAAATAAGAACAACAAAGGAATTTAATTCCAACAACAAAATATTTGATTTTTCTTTTAAAATTAATTAATTTGTTTGTGCCAAGCAAACTTCGTTTGATTCAACAAATTTTTTTTATCAGTATACAGGTAGCAGTAAATATTTTCAGTTAGGTGTTTTTTCTCACTGCAGCGATGACGCGTGCCTAGGGAACGCTGGTATCCAACAGCGAGATGTCAAGTGTTTTGTAAACATGCAAGTCCAAACCCGTGTCACTTTATTACGGACCGCGTTATGTTAACAACGGCACAGACCCCTTTAAAAACCTGGGGAAATAATGTGGAATATCCCTACCCTGGAAAAACATTTCTAAATAACTTACCAGTAAGTTAAGTGCAAGGTGTATCATGGTGGTACTTAGGCAATTTGAAATCTAGAGTAATTTTTCACGGCTCCTCTTGTCAAAAGTCAATCTGAAAATTGACCATCGAGAAACAGAATTATTTTGAAATATCGACGAGAGTTATGTCGAACCTTATTACATTAAAGGGCAGTGTTTTTTTTCGTAGCAGATAATTTTATTTTCAGCCCGTATTTTCAGATCACTTAATTGTATTTGTTATCTTTTCCTTTTCTATCTATTACTTTGCAACCAAGTTATAGTCTAGTTCTGGTTTCTTCACACTTTTTGAATGAAACCTTTGAAAATCACTTCATATGTACGACGTGTCTGATTTTTTTTCGTGAATATGTCATGCATCAAAAGCGTTTTATACTTCTGTGAACATGAAAATGTGTTAAATTGAACTAATAATATTTTATTAAAAAATTATAATAATTCATTTATAATTAATATAAATAGAAATAAAATAGGTGTGTTGGTAATGCCTAAGAAAATGTTCTAATGCAAAATATTACTACACTAAGTGCGCACGAATGTGATGCGTTATCCCTTTGGTGTAATTTTCTATACTAAGTTAAGCTTTGTTTGCAAAAGGCGGAGGAATATTCTGGAAACAGACGTTTAACAGGGCTTCAGAAAAGTTGGAAGTAACCATAAATGGACTATAATGTTGGTTTGCTATTGTCTTAAAATATATGCGCTCTAAATTTAAAACCTGTATTTTTATTTCGGGACAACAAATTTGTATTTTTTCCCCCGAACCTGTAGTGCGTAATCTCTTAGCGCACTACGCACGCACACGAGCTGTACTTGACAAACTAGGTAATTATGACTGCTATATCCATACAGTTGTGCAAACGTTTTAATGGCACTTTTATAAGTGTGTGCACCAGGCGTTACACGCCATGAAGAAGAGAAGTAGTGAAAGTGAGAGAAAAAGTAAGAGTAAAATAATGCACTTTAAATGATTTGTTTGCGATGCTAATGACTTTGCCACTGCTGTTAATCGCTATTAGTTGTAACACCACGTAATGGAATTACGTTTGTTATTCCCACCGCTGAATACGGACAAAGGGTCGCCGATTGCATTAATACCAAACAAAAATCATTGCATGTGTGCTGCTGCAGTAACAAAAATGCACGTGTTATATACATGTTTCAAATAAGCACTTGGATTGAATAAAATGTCATTTATTTAAATGAAGAGTTTATGTTAACACATCAAATACTCAGAAACTCAAAAAATTTGAAACCAATTATACTTCCTTTTTTTAAGTTTGCTATACGTTAGCCTGCCAGGGTAAATATGTTAATTGCAAGTAAACAACTTCTTACTAGAGCATTTTTTGACAAACTTGTACTATTTTGGATGAATCATAAGTACAATTATTTAAAAATCATAGTAATCCTCTCACTAAGATCAATATTATATAGTTAATTGTTGCTTATAAGTTCTTGTAACGACCGATGGTGTGTTTCAAGAAATACGTATGCATTAATTTTAAAAACCTGTGAACAAACTTTACAAGCAATTGTCATTTCGCTTCTGATTTGTATCATTGTGCAATGCTCTATACTGTACCAGCGTGTTTACTTACGACCATGTCTACGTTATATTTTAACAAACTTAAGAGACTGTTCAACTCATCTTGATGTATAAACGTTTCGATTACTATTTCGTTCGCGATAGTTAACTAGTTAACAGGCCGACCATGGCCAGGCTTCACTTCTCGCTGGGGTTGTTGCAGCATACATGTTCTATGCAAATGTATTTACATAAGTTTTACCGCTTAAGGTTATGTTTTTTGAAGTACATTTCTCTGTGAAGAGAAGTAGTAAGAAATATGCGGAATAAATACAGTTTTTCTTGATCGAGTTTTCGGTACTGTCCCTTTTAAATATGCATACGTAAAGAAGACCGCATGTTTATTTCGGCTGTATGTAATTTTGTTATTGTAAGCAAGAGGACAGTTAATTAAAAAGTACGAATATGAGAAGCGATTTTTTACTTGCACTATCTGTCATGACGATTATAATAGACAAACGTTCCTGCTAACCGATCACACGATAGTTACGATACATTTAGAGTGTACCGGATTCGTGGAATTGCGACTCAGTATTCCTGAATGAAACTACCTAATCAGCCGTGGTGATTTGAAACAATAATTCAGTACTATTAAATTTAGTGCTACTTCGTAACTACAAGGCATGTGTTGCAGAATTAAATTTTCAATAAACTTTTATTAATAACGTTATCTAAGATAAATTTTATAGATTGGTATTTTAACACAAATAAATTATATTAAGCACTTTAATAAAAATTACAGCATTGGTTTTTTTTACTGGTTCGGACTAACGTACGGCAGGTTCGATGCCGATATATGCTATTCACGGTAAAGTGGGCACTTTTTATGACCCTCCCAACAGCCATTAGCCATTAATAAATATATTTTATTGCAGCCTCAGACGTAAAATTTTGAGAGTAGAGAAATGTATACTTCGTGTTTCACATGGCTATGTTTATATCTAAAAAAAGTGGCGGAAAGATAGAAATTAGCTGAAAAGAAAAATTTGGCAGAACCTTAAAAGTGCTCACTTTACCGTTAATAGCCTATAGGTAGTCACACAGCGTCACGTTGTAAGGGCGTTGTGGCGCTTTGTTGGGGCGTATTGTTGGAGTTCGCCACACAAGTATGTGCGTACACTTCCGCTTTTGTATACTCGGTTACTCTGTGCCGCGGCGGTCGCCAGCAGAATTCCCACGGTTCAGGGTGGAGCGCGGCGCGTTGCCAACATTACCCACAAAACAACCCCTCCCCCTCCTCCGTTTCTGTCCACCCACCGCGGCTGTTTGCGTAACGGGGGTGCCCTAGAGTTGCAAGACTTGCGCATTACGCCCCGCGTGTGTTACCCGCGACGTGTTTCACAGCGCGCGGGAACGTACTCAGTAGCTCATCACTTCCCCTTACCGCCGCACGTCCGGCGCCGCGGTAGCCGTGTGGCTAGATCGTCGATATTCCTCGCCGAGGCTATCCGCAGCGACAACCGATCTTCCCGAAAATAGTTTCTGTCTAGTTGCATTTTAAAAAAATTTAGTTCCAATCCACTCTCGTGATTGGACGAATCTAACAGCTATGCGTCTTCACTGCCTGCCTGCGAATCACAGACGTTCACTACCGGAGTAGCGTCAGTCTGACAGGCCCAGTTAAATACCACAATGTCTTCTCGCCAAGACACACTGTCAGTAGAGCAAGTGATTTTTCTTGAAAAAAATATGAGTAAACGGTAGACTTCAATACTATAAGCACCCAACAGCAGGCCATCGCCTTCCTCGGCGCGACTCGAGGTTGGAAGAACCTTCGGAACCAGCGAGTGCAGTGCGCAGCTACACGGAGAGCATACATTGAGACTGACCGACTGGACTAACAGAAAGTGGGACTTCACGCGTGAGTGGCGGACATTCGGAATAATATAAATGTACGAGAGTGGACATTTTAATCACATATGTGCAACTGGTAAGTGAAGATGAAGTGATTGTAGCCAGCAAAAAGACAGTGATAAGGTCCTTAATTGCAATTGAGATTGGCATGANGTAAGTGAAGATGAAGTGATTGTAGCCAGCAAAAAGACAGTGATAAGGTCCTTAATTGCAATTGAGATTGGCATGAAAACGGCGCTCACTGATAAATATAATGTGTCAATGACAGGGATAGGCAGTTGTATTTTGCAAATAATAACATTGTGAAATTTTGCGTCCTTGTAACTATATTAAGAAATTGTAATTCGCTATTTTATGTTTATTAAGATGAGGATATTTGTTACATTATGATGATGGAACGTCTGTGAACCGCGCATTCCACTCTGTTTTTCAAATGTGGTGGGTTATTTTTTAATTCGTCGTTATCGTCTATTATGTGCAGCATCGATTGTTTGTATTTCTGTAAACGTGTCCTGCAGCTAATTATAATATTTTGCCCCTGTTGTTTATGCCTCGGCACATTTCTGTTTAGNATTTCTGTAAACGTGTCCTGCAGCTAATTATAATATTTTGCCCCTGTTGTTTATGCCTCGGCACATTTCTGTTTAGCAGCTGTTTTGTCTGCTATCTCCGGGGGAGTTTTTTTTTTAACGCGAGTTTCACCTTTGTGTTGGTATACGTTGTCTGTTTGTTATAGCCTATTTTCCCCCTATATATTAAACTTTTGTGGGCGCTAATGACCATTGCTGTCGGGCCTCCCAAAGTACCACTCACTGAGCCCCAGCTTTATTAAATTTTTTTCAATCCGTCGTTTGCACATTCTTACCTCGTGAGCTTTAACATATTTGTTTTTACTCGTCTGCTACGCAGCGCAGCGCTGGCCCACATGAATCCAACGGAACTCCAGGGTTAACGCACGAGTATTTGAACCCCCGCACGCACGATGGTTAGGGAGTGGTACGCAACCCCTCAGTCGATACGCTGCAAACCACCCCCTCAGGCTGTTTGCATAACGGAGAGCATACTCCATTCACGGTTACTCCACACTTTTCTGAAGCCCTGCAAAAGTTCTACTTTCAGGATATCCCTCCGCCTCGTGCAAATTAGGCTTGACTAATTATAGAAAATTACACCAAAGGGAAACGCGCTGAACTCGCGCGCACTCAGTTTTAATTATATTTTGCATGAGAACTATTTCTTACTAGGCGCTACCAACGCACATGTTNCGCACTCAGTTTTAATTATATTTTGCATGAGAACTATTTCTTACTAGGCGCTACCAACGCACATGTTTCCTCACTGTTTTTTTTTCGTATTTATTATAAACGAAATATAAAATTTATAAATAAAATATAGGTTAAACTTTAACTTAACGAAAAATAATATACTTTTATGTTAGCAGAGGTATCAAACGGTTGTGTTACACGGCACATTTAGGAAATAACTAAACACGCCATACATGGGGTGATTTTTCAAAGGTTTGATTCTGAAAGTGTGGAGA
>NQII01020717.1:0-11157 GCA_002778355.1 Clitarchus hookeri
TATATATTTTTTAATCCTTCAGCTTTGATTGCTCTTCAAAATTCCTCGCATGATGCAAGCTTCGCTTCGACTTCGGATTTAAAAAACGACCTTCGCACATGCCCAGTTAATATTTATGTAGTGAAAATTAATTCATCCTTGAAACAGTTTTAGTGAAAAATTAAAATGAGTGCCTCTAAGAAAAGACAAACATTTTCATTAGCTGAAAAGTTAATCTTAATCAAGCACGTGGACAGTAATCTTGGTAGAACACGTACAGCAATTCCCCTGAATTTGGAAATCCCAGTGACTACTCTGAACCGAATCATTGATGCAACCAGGAGACAAACTTCCATGAAAGATTTTATGTTATGTATTTTGCTTGTAGACAATTTTGTGTGCTTTGGTACCAGGAGACAAACTGCCACGAATAATTGTGCTTGTTTTTTGTGTACAATAATCTTTTACTCGTATACTAATGTTATGATTTCGCAACCAGGAGATAAAATTTCTTAAAAGATAATGTATTTAAAAGAAACATTTGTTTTGTTCATTATGTAGAGTTGTGTGTTTACTACGGTGCATAATTTTATATCTTTTGGTGTCCAGATTCTTGAATTTTTGTGTTTCCCTCTTATAGTGTCACTTTCTTGTGGACCCCTGAAGAACCTTATAAGAGGGTTCCACTGTAGCAGGATTTTACACCAGATTTTTTGGAAGATGCACTTAGCAGCTTTTTGATATGTGCAGCATAGCACACAAGTGAAATAGTTAAAAAAAGTTTTTTCCCATTAAAAAGACATAGTAGGTTTTAAATTACATCTTTTAGGCTGTTGGTTTAAACAAACAAGCATTTTGAGGTTACGTACGANACACCAGATGTTTTGGAAGATGCACTTAGCAGCTTTTTGATATGTGCAGCATAGCACACAAGTGAAATAGTTAAAAAAAGTTTTTTCCCCATTAAAAAGACATAGTAGGTTTTAAATAACATCTTTTAGGCTGTTGGTTTAAACAAACAAGCATTTTGAGGTTACGTACAATATTTCTCAGGGTCTGAAATCCAAGTCTATCCATTTTTTCCTGCGTACTCCTTCCCCCGAGCCCTTATCAACCAACAAACCCAACTGTGCAAATTTTTGCAGTTTCACTGCCGGTGTACTTGCTATAAAGTGTAATCACATTTTTCCTCCCACAGTGCTTTGATTGCGGTGTTGCTTAAGTTTTTATTGTTGGTAATTATAATCCTGTTTATTCACATCATACTAGAGACAGAAGGTGGTTGTGTTATGATGAGAACATAGTTCAATTGAATAACTATGATAAGTATAACTTGTCTTTCGCTCCTATCTGAGCACTCCACCTTCTGTAAAGCGAATTGTAAGTGCACGGTTCTAGAAATTCTAGTCATTTTGACTGTTAAATATATTAAAATATTTTGGAACTGTTTGTGCATGGGAACTTTCTTAGAGTTTCTTGCACAGTAAAGATGTTCAGTGATTGGTAACCAGGAGATAATTGGGAAATATGTGGGATTTGAATGGCTTTGGGAAATCTACGGGAATTTTTATAGTTTAAGATATCTGCGTTAGAAATTCAGAAATGGTGCCAAGAGAACTGAGAAATGATAAAGGTTCTACACCACACGTAGAAGTCATGTGATACCATCAAAGCCATACAGAACATTGGAACTAAGATAAAATAGCTGTAGAAAGTACAAATATAAGACAGGGTGTCCGTCCATCTGGAAAACAGGGAATTTTATTTTGTGTCAAGAAAAATATAAACAACCTCTATACTGTAAAAATCTNTTCTACACCACACGTAGAAGTCATGTGATACCATCAAAGCCATACAGAACATTGGAACTAAGATAAAATAGCTGTAAAAAGTACAAATATAAGACAGGGTGTCCGTCCATCTGGAAAACAGGGAAATGTCAGGGAATTTTATTTTGTGTCAAGAAAAATATAAACAACCTCTATACTGTCAAAATATNCCTCTATACTGTAAAAATATTTGAATATTTGTGGGAATATATTATATTTAAATCATAAGGTACATTCGGACCCCAATTTTACAAGTACCAGATTTTACAAGGGCTTTTTCAGGAACCATAGAAAAATTACAGAAATTGATGAAAAATTAAAAAAAAAAGTTGCAATGAAAACCGATTAAAAATACATTTTCCAGTCCACAGTGATAAAATAGGTGTTTTTGAAATACATTATAAAAACTAGATAGAATGCAGAAATACTCAANACATTTTCCAGTCCACAGTGATAAAATAGGTGTTTTTGAAATACATTATAAAAACTAGATAGAATGCAGAAATACTCAAGAGTTGTACTCATAGAGACACAAACAAGTCAGGCAAACATATTTTCCATGCAGTCGTGCAACGTTTTTCTGGCTGGGCCAGTTTCATCAGGTGGCGAGTGGTGACACACTGCAGTCTGGTGAGCAGTAGTTGGCAAACAGTGTTCTTTGCAACCAGGAGGCGAACTAGGGTGGGGTGGGAAATTTGAAATGTAGCGGAGGGGTTATCTTTAAGCCATGTGTCTGTCTTGATTTGGTGATGTATTGGTGGACCAGTTCCCAGCATCTCAGTTCTGCACTATTATTAGAAAGAGTGCCCTTGCTACTCTGGTTATGTAACGGGAGTAAAAATTACGGTTGTGAGATGCTGCATGTGCTGCACCTGGCTTCTCCTGCTTGCCGCATATGGCTTGCTTGGTGTCCGCTCTATGGTCATTCATTCTCTGTCTAAGAGTGTTGGTGATGAGGTCAATGTACTGTGCATTGCAATAGATGCACTGTAGCTGGTAGGTAAGATTTTGTGTTGCACAGTTGTAGCTGCCCTGGATAGGATGTCTTGATTGGTGAGCCTGCAGTTGAAGGTGGAAAACTGGTGTATAGCATAAGACCTACAACGTGGGCTATTGCAAGGATGAAACCCAGGGGGGTTTCGTCATTGCAATATTCTATAAACTGCACACAGTTTAAAGTGTAATCACATTTTTTCCTCCCAAAGTGATTTGATTGCGGTGTTGCTTAAGTTTTTATTGTTAGTAATTATAATCCTGTTTATTCACATCATACTAGAGACAGAAGGTGGTTGTGTTATGATGAGAACATAGTTCAATTGAATAACTATGATAAGTATAACTTGTCTTTCGCTCCTATCTGAGCACCCCACCTTCTGTAAAGTGAATTGTAAGTGTACTGTGTCAGACATTCTAGTCATTGCAACAGTTAAATATATTGAAATAATTTGAAATGGGAACTTACTTAGAGTTATTGTACACTGAGGATGTTCAGCGATTGGTAACTGGGTGATAATTAGGATATATTTAATTTGGGATTTGTATGATTTTGGGAAATGTACAGCGATTACTACAATCAATGAAATTTGCATTTTCATAAATGGCATCAAGGTAATTTAGCAATGATAATGATAAATGATGTGCACTGCATGTTGCAGTCATGTGATACGAATGACACAAAAACCATACAGAACATAGGAACTAAGATAAAATACTTGTAGAGAATACAAACATAAGACAGGGTGTCCACCCTTCTGGAAAATTGGAAAAGTCAGAGAATTGTTGTTTGTGCCAGCGAAAGTGAAAAAATGGCTGTATTGTTAAAATTGTTGAATGTTTGTGGTAATATATTATATTTTAATTATAAAGTATAGTCAAACTGCAATTTTACTAGGCCATTCTCGGGAACCGTCAAAAAATCGCACAAATTAACTAAAACGGGGGAAANTAGTCAAACTGCAATTTTACTAGGCCATTCTCGGGAACCGTCAAAAAATCGCACAAATTAACTAAAACGGGGGAAATACTGGGAAAAAGTAGAAAATCACATTCAAAACTTATTAGAAATACGTTTGCCTGTAACAACAGTGATAAAATGTATGGATTTTAATATTGCTACTCTTAATTTGTATTCCACAATATATAAAACAAAAAAGAAGAAACGAGAACATTTGTTACAAAATGTTGCATTGGTGTTTTGAAATGAGTGTACCGCACTGCGCCTGAAGGTTAGCCTGCACTGTGCTGCGCGACACGTGACGTCACAAAGGAATTCTGTCTCTCGCTTACCCTCGCCAACACACCCCTCTTCTCCCTCGGCCACATCCTACTAGTCTCCGCCTGCTTATCTCCCATGGCGACTGGCAACACAACTGTTCGCTATTGCGAGCATATCGACTAGAGGTGAGCCGATATGGTTTTTAAGCCTTTTCCGATATTGCCGATACAAACTTACCGATATTGCCAATACCAATACAGATATTGCCTTGACAAGGAAAAATAACATTATTGCAATTTTCAAAAAATAAAAACTTCATTTTTAAACTTTTACTTAAATAAAATTCTAATTGTGTTCATTTTTATTGTTTCAGTGATAGGCCTAACTATTATGATAAATATAAATCTAGGAACCACATATTAAGGTTAAGCATATTTATAAGACAAAAACAACCTCCAAAAGCATATCATTAAGCAATGAAACTCTTAAAAAAAAAAAATAACACTTCAAATGGTGCGTACATTCAATGTGCTGTTTTAAGTTTATGGTACTATAGGACCTTAATGATATACCGCCTCTCGAAACCAAACATTTGCAAATATTGTAAACAGTTTTGCATTCTTGCGTGTTTCTTACGGTACAAAGAAATTCCACAAGTAATTTTTCTTCCAGTTATATCATTTTTTTATTGCTGGCACACGTAAATAATTTCACCACTTTCGTACCCTAACCTAACACCGTCGTGTTACTACAGCAACAGCAAACAAACCAACAAAAGAAACAAAAAAAGGCACAGGCAGTTGGATACTTAAATAAAAACCAATTTAAAAATACTGATTATTTTAATAAAACCAAATAGTGAAACCTTTTATTCGTTTTTCATTAACCTACTATAAAAAAACTCAGCATGCGGGAAAACTCAACGTGTGGACCCCTCTCCTCAAAAAGTAAAACCAAACCTCAAAAAAAATTATTTTCATCCTTGGGTATACTGAGTTGATTGCCTGTAATGAACAGTGGGCATATCTTAAATACTGGATGAAAAAACATATCTCTATCATTCAATATAAGTATTGTATTATAAAATATTGAAATGCACTTAATTTCGAAAATCCGCCGAATGTTTACATGAAATTCTCCAAATTTCTGCCTAATGTAAAAAAAAAGTGGCATAATCAAACCAACTTTATTAAAAACCGTGATTTAAAACAGAAACGTGCCAAAATTTGTTGAGTTTAACATGTAAAAATCCGATTTCTTGAAATTATATTTAACTTTGCTAAAAATTCCGTTGCCCGCAAAATGTTTTCAAATTTCGCCAAATTAAACAACCTTCGCCATCTTGTGTGACAGTTGATATCACTGCATTACTCTTTAAAAAAAGTTATTAGCGTAATTTTATCTTAACAGAATTAATCAGTGAAAACATATTGTTCCCCTTTAATGCTTGTAATTTACATGGTTATTTACCATACTGATCTAAAAATTGTTACGTTTACGTTGTGGAACGAGAGTAAAGTTCAAATCCGTTCTGTCCATTATGAATGTCTAGTTCTGGTCCGTGCCACATCCATTTAAAATGTGTGTTTAATTTGCGCGAATATTCGTTAGCTGACTTGAAACAAAGAAATGCCTGCAATTATTATGTTTTACCTGTTTTTCGATGAGAGTTATTTAAAAACAAATAGTGATTGAATTGTCAAAAATAAATTACGTTTCACGACAACTCGTATATACAAACATTTGAGGTTAGGGAGTGTCTGTATACCTGCTCTTGGCGCTACTGAATTTTGGTAGTACCGGTTTTAAGATAGTTTTTTCACAGATAAACAATAGTTCTGAATATATTTTGGTTTTCGGACAGAATATCTGATCAATGGATGCGGGTAAATTAATGATTAAAGGGCATAGCATACAGGTTTTTTTTTAACATTGTTTATATAGGTTATTTGTTGGGACCATCCAAAAAAATCGACTGATACAGGAAAACGACATAAACGGGAACATAGCGAGATTTCACTGTAGTGAGCAAAGCACTCCAATTATGGCAAGTTGAAAACATCATCATCTTAGAGATTCTTAGGGCAAAATATCGGTTATAATATCAGCGATTTAAACATNAGCGATTTTAACATGAATTGCGCACGGTTTCGATATACCGGTATCGGCTCAGCCCTAATATCAACTAGTCCAACCAATAACAGTTTGCGTTACCCACCCCTACTTTTACCCCTTCAACCCTTAGTTTCGAGATTGTTTCATCATTTTAGTTAGTTATTATTGTGCATGCAGTGTTTGGCTATTGGATAGGATACACTTATTTTGTTTTATTTTGGTTTTTGCGTTTGGATTGTATTTGGAATTGGCTGTATTGATTGTTGACGTCCTGCTGCTATATTTTTATTGGTTTACAATTGTATTTGCGGTTTTGGTTGATATTTTTTGCTTTCGATTTGTTGACGTGCCGTGCACTTTTTTCTATGAATATAAATATGTATGTATTATTGTGTGATAGAATAATAAGTGACACTTCCTTTGTGTCATGTGGGCTTAACAATGGTGCATAACGAATACTGCACTGTGCATCTAATCACAGTACCTTTCCTGTCAGTCCCACTTTGTACCACTCCAGCTGCCCAGGCAGCTTGCTTGCTCCCTCGCTCTCTCTTTCTCCCTAACACTCGGTGCCCCTCCCTTCAATCCCCCGGAACCCTTAGACTCTTCCATGCTTTCTTTCCACTCTTCTCACTCATTTTTTATCCACAGAGCTGCTTGGTGGTGCTTTGTGGGAGTAATGTGAAGGAGATGAAGTGCTATGAAGGCTGTCAACTGCTGGATGCCATCACTCATTATCACGCCCTTCCCGTCCCTGTATAGGGCGGCTTACTGTTTTATGTTGAGAAAGTAAAATTTAAAACTATTGTATGTAATTTCAGTAATGTAAATCTTGGGAGCTTAATGCATTTTCTTATTGCCTTAAATATGTTTATAAATTGTAGCAAAAAACTAGTTTTGCTTGTAAATCTAGCATAGAACAGTTATTGTATCTTTAAACCCTGCAACCATTATCAGCGTTTGTTACAGTTAATACTGATTTGTCAACTCTGTGGCCATGAAACGACATGTAGACAATTATTTGAAAGAAAATATTTGAACTTCTTCATGGCCCGAGCAGTGATAAATGATCTCCATTGCATGTTGCAGTCATGAGCTTGTGGTAATGGGCTAGAATGCCCNGAACGAAATTAGTGAAACGAATACATGATATCGATGAATATGAACATCTTCAATTCACGGGCCGTGAAAATTTCATATTCGACTTCAATAATGATGCTAATGCGGCGCGAAAAATTAAACGTCAGCGGACCCCACTGCAAAATGAAAACATACCAGCGAATCCGATCCAGATATAACCAGAGTATCTAAACAAATTCTTACCGCAAACACCTCTCGCCTTCGACTCAGCTTTGTTTCAATCAGATGTTTCGGACAGCGGATTGGAGGAACTCCTGAAGGAAAACAAACATACCTCAAATTATATACCTAGTAAACAACAATTACTATAACAAGAATCAAATACATCGAGTTTGATACCTAACAATTTCATAACCAACGACCAAAATTCACCGAGTTTTATGCCTAATAATTACATACCAAATGAACAGGTTTTAGAAAAAATTCAAGATTGGTACGTACAAAAACCAGGTGGTAGGCATGATAGAATATCAACAAGAATCAATGAATGGATGCTTATGGTTGACGTGCCTAATATTCCCGACCAAACAATGATTGTATTATATAATGGTAGTTCTGAGCTACGAAATTATACCGAAAATCAACTAAAATCAAACCTATCACAAAATGGTTCCGAATACCTCACTTTAAAAGAACAATTTCCTTTACTTTGTAATATCCTTGATGAAATTAAACTCAAATACAATATAAATTACTAAGAATATTGTAAAAATGACTAATGAAATTGTTGGGGAAAATGTTTTAATTTTAAAAAACAGAATTCGTGTTTTTAGTTTCGACCCTAGGGCAGTTATTAAAAAAGTCATCAATTCATTTGAAATGGGATTGACGGTATTGCAAAATGTCCTATTGTTTACTTTTCATATAGCTGATAGCGAGCAAGTGCAAGATTTGTTCGAGGTAATAATTCATTCAATCGATAATTACCATTTGGAAAATTATGAACACATACAAGAAAATAGCCTCAGGCGTAAATTCGTACATAAGCAATCCCATGGACACGATAAACAAATCTACCAATTTTTATACAACGATGTATCTTTCATCGATGGGTGACGAAAATTTCACATTTGATTTTCCAAGTGAGCAAATACATCACACGGCCAAACGAAAAAAAATCGAAAATTCAACCAGTACAAATACGCAACAGAATTTTAAATCGTCTATGGAAACACCAAATTTCGATTCCATACAGATTCCATATTTACTAGATGTATCCTCGATAGATTTCAGCACAATGCAAATACCACCCAAAATACTTCAATCAACTTTAACACAAACAACATCAAATAAACCCCAACTACAACACTTGTCTACCCCCCAAACTCTCCCACATTCGATTCAAAATACTTCACCTGATATAATGGACCTTTTAAATTTTCAGTCTCCAAAAAACTCTTGTTGCGGTCAACAAACATTATCAAATGATATAATTTCAAATGCCCTACAACTTTCGAATATTAGTGGAGTAATTGGGGGAGATGGTGAGGGAAAAGACCTAACTCGGGTAAATGAAACTAACACTCACATCGAATTCGACCCAACGAATCAAATTCAAATAAACGTTCTCGACGAGAATTTAACATTAATTCCACAAGTTGCTAGATTACCCGAAAATTTACAATTCGCAGCGCAAGAAGAAAATAATTCTTCGCCCGCTCCAAATCATCCCCCCCCATCCAACGAATTCGTCATCAATTTGACAAAGGAATGGTATAAAATAAATAACACAATTAATAACGACGAATTACTTTTCAACATAAATTTTTGCAAACAGTTATTGGAACGGAAATATGACGATCATCGAGTAGGTGCGGCTCTTTCTCTAGTCGGAAATCATTTCCTTCGATTAGCCACTCAAAAGAAAATTGTCTGTAATATATGTAACGAGCTAAAAAAAACTCAATCGAATCTTACCAAAAAGCCAATTCATACTTAAGAAGTTAAAACTTTTTATAAAATTGGAAAGTTGTAAATAAATTGTTTGTTCGAGTATCGTCTACTTGCCTCGAGCCAACTAGGCGTGAATTTAAAAGACTTTGAAAACTCGATATACGATTGAAAGATTTTTTAAATATTTTTTGGAATTGTTTTTGAGGCAAGATCAAGTACATAACCATCTAAAACCTTTTCTGATAAATTAGCCACCTCTCTATACTTTCGCGTATCATATTTAGTATCAAATTTTTTTAAGATTTTGCCTTTTTTATATAAAATTGGAGTAAATTTCGGTCCTGTGCCAATAATTTCCGTAAAGTCCATTAAGAAAACTCCGGCAAAAAAAGTCGCCAAATATAACTTTGACTCTACGGTAAATTCCCTATATTCTAATTTTAACGAAGGATTAACAGGACTTATATTTTGTTCAAAAGGAACCTCCTTGAAAGCAAATACTTTTATTTTGTGGATCAAAATTATTACATTAGAACGTACGTTGTTACCATTCTTTACAAAGATTTTTTGATGTTCGAAAAATGGCTGTAGTTCTCGCTTTTTATCTAGTTGTGTGAATAGACTCAACTTATTTGTATCCGGTTCTATTTTATATTTTAATAGTAGTGATGGATATTCGAGAAAACGACAGAGAACGGGAAGGTAATTAAGTGTGGGCTTTTCACAAAGCCCCTTGTCTACATTGAAGACTTTATCGACATATGGATAAGTCAGCCGACATCTATTACATTCGTAATACACATATTTTAATTTTTGATCACATTCTTCAAAGTATTCGACTTGTCCATCTTGGCAATAATAGGCATTGAGTTTGTATGGGTGTACGACATAACCATTTTCGTTTTGTGCACATTNACTTGTCCATCTTGGCAATAATAGGCATTGAGTTTGTATGGGTGTACGACATAACCATTTTCGTTTTGTGCACATTCGGGTTGCAGGCAATTTGTTCCACTTTTAGAAAGACCATTATCACATTTGATGATTTTTGGTAATTGGTAATTGCAAACAATGTAAGCATTATCCATGTAAGATAATCTGACATTATGTAACTTGTCGCTACAAACATCATCGAGGGCCCGCCCCAGCCGAACACCATCGTTGCTCGCCTTACACAAGGTGCCATCAAAAAAAGTATTTTTCGGGCAAAATTCCAAACTCCATTTACGATTATGGTCACATCTCAAATAAACATTTTTAAGTTTTTCCCTTATGTTTTCCGATTCAGCACCATCAACGTCCATCAAGCTACAATACTGTTCGTACGTCACATAATCGACTTGATTTGGTTTACTACACTCATTGTAAATTAATTGCAAACCATTAGAAATATCTAATTTCGGAGAGATTGATACAAAGTTTATGGTATTAAAATCCTTGCGCAAATGGACTCTGTAATCTCCCCCAACATTGATGATTTTTGGCAAAATTGTTTGCACGTGGTGACGCTTGAACCATTTTTGTTGCTGGAAATTCCACCCTATTTCATAAAGTTTTTTGTCAGATTCGCCAATAAAGTTTACTTTAATTTTCGAATTTTCTGTATTCTCTGAACTTTCTGCAAAAAATTCATACCGTCAATATGTGTTCGTTTTACAAAGAGTTACAAATTGACGTTTCTCATGTTTGAGTGGATTCAACATAAATAGATCGTTAGCCGATTTAATGGGATCATATTTCGGAATTTTTGCATTTAGTAAAAAATAATACACTAACAATATTACAAGCGACAATACAGCTTGAATAATGAAGCTAATCGAGTAGGAATCCATCAATGTNATCGAGTAGGAATCTATCAATGTATTTCTCTTTATTATAAATGTTCTTACGAAAAAAATATTCTAATCCCAGCTACTTTCAAAGCCAGTGAATTTGAAATATGCCGGCCAATATGGGTTGCTTCAGCGCGAATAAAATCGTCAATAT